>VNJN01001586.1:0-12651 GCA_008042485.1 Drosophila mayri
CCTCTCTCTCATCGCCCTCATATCCGCGACCTCCTGGTGCAAGTGCTCTACTCGCTCGTTCAGTTGCTCCCGTTGAGAGCGAAGTACGGCCACCTCCCGCTCCAGGTTGGAAACCCGGTCACCCGTCTGCTTAACCTCACCCGCAATCACATCAAGTCGCTCCGATAGGCTACTGAGAATGCGTATTTCAGCTTCCTTTACCAGGCTAGCAATTGCGTCGGTCTGCTCCTGGAAACGCATCTTCATCAGATCCAGCAGCTGTGGTGACGGCGCATCTGAGAGGCGCTCAGCTGCGCCAGTGTCTTTACGAAGGCGTTTGCTGGATATTGTCGACATATTTGGTTACAGTGTAGCTTTTTCAGTGTATTGGAGCAGCTTCCTTCTCAGTGTTGGTTTAAAAAGATGTGGGTAGTAAATCAACGAATAAGTTCGAAGCAAGTTTGAAGTTGGAGACTATCGAACACACACAGGCACTGCGTTGTTTTGATTGCAAAAGTTAATTATCCCAATAAATTAAACAATTTTGATTTAAATTTCAATTGCAAATCGGATTATGCTTCCGTAAAAGTTTATGCTGCGATCAACGCTATAAAACTTTTTATTCATACAGTAATTTACTGATACAAATATAATAAATGCGGAGCAATGAAAAACACGACCGTTTTGACTTGTGAAGATTCCGATACGAATAATAAATAATAAACAAAAACAAAAAGATAGGTACGACAAAACTAGGTTCGATTTTAAATTAAAAATAGGAGACCAGGTTTTATTGAAATATGAGACAAGGCATAAGTAAGATTTTCAATATACAGGTGGAACAAATAGGAGATAGATATAACATAACTATAACAAATATTAAAAATAAGAAACAATTAGTACACAAGGAAAGATTAAAACCATTTATTTCATAATTAATTTGGTTCTTTTTATATTTCACGTATGGTCATACATAGCATAAGAACTATATTACAACTATAAAAATAACATAAGAATAAATAACATAACTACACAAAAACAAAAAAAATTTTAAATACAAAAAAAAATGTTCATATATAAAAATATATAATTATAAAATAAGTTCATTATATTACGTTATTTTTTAAAAGGAGGGAGATGTAGTATGCACACCCATCGTACCAAGAGTACTTAACGGGTCCACACAGTTACACTTTGTTGCAGTGTTTACGCAATACAATTGCCGGTCATTAACCTCAATAGGACGAAATATGAATCGTCCACTTATGCATTGGCCCGCAGACTAAAATGCAAGTGTCAGCATAATTGCAACACGAGCGGACCAATGTATATATGTGTATATACCTACGCGCTCACCTTAAGCGAGCATAGCTATGTATTTAAGAATATCATATATTATATTTAACCGTCTTCCGCTGCCACTGTTGGCAGCGCAGCTATATGACTTAGGTTTCCATAGCCTTTAAGTAAAACATTAAAGATAAGAACTACCTACGAGCTTGGAGCGGCAACAACGGCTGCTCTGCTCAAAAATACAAATTGTAAAACCCTTGATGAACATTATTAAATAAAGAACTCAAACTAAAACCACATGAAGTTGCATTACTGGTGGAATTGCCTCTCGGCGGCGGAGACTTATTACAGTACTCCCACAGGTCGATTTCTCTTATTTCGAGCCTCGTACTCCTTGATTATCACGTACTCGGGTCAGAAGTCACCCGAGCAAATATTGCCAAAGAGCTGGGATGAGACATTTATCTTGAAAGATAAAATGTCTCTGGCATACGAAAATTTTTCCACCTTGACATTGCCAGCTTGTATTTTGCCTTGAATATACGCTAGGACATCTTCAGATGCGAGATCAGGGGCAAGCCTCGAAACAAATATTGTTTTCGAAGGTGGTACTGCTGTGAGGGGCTTGCGTAACGAATTGTTACCAACCACGGCCGGTATTCCGGGCAATGTTGGACCCTGGGCCGATTTTTCTATGGGGTTTTGCGAAGCTAAAGAATTGGACATTGGACAAAATGGACGACGCAGAAATTGTTGGCTGAGCGATTCGGTTACCGAATCTTTAATCGATCCTGATCTCAGAACCATTGGAACGGGGACCAGGGGCTGCGGCGACGGGGAGTGGCAGAAAATTGGTTGCTGTGTCTCACACAGTTGCAGCCGACTAGCAGCGGATTTTTTGCGTTTCGGCGACTCATTTAATAGCTTCATACTACTAAATTGAGCGTCTAGCGCGGAGAACAGCTCATTCGCCCTGCGAAAAGTGGCCATGATCTCAGAAAATCCACTCCTAGTCTTACGCGTGAAGGATGATATCTCCTTCTCAACTGGTCGACAGGCCTCACAGCAATAACGCAGGCCCTTTCTGTTGGACACTGCGTCAGCCGTTCCACCTGTGATCTCGATGCATTTAGCATGCACAACTGCCTCGCAAAGCCAACAATGGATGCTGGGCTGGTCTGTCGAAACATCTTTTCGGCAATTCTTAATGTTGCAGACGACTTTCTGGGACATATTTACAACCTTAGAACCGCTAAACACACTATAAGTACCAAAAAAACTCAAGAGGGGAAAAGAGAACAGAAAAGCGCAAGAGTTAGAAATTTAAGCAGCAGAAGTCACAAGAGAGCTGAAAGCTATGGACCACTTAGAAGCAGCAAACAGCAAACTACTCACGAGCGGTGGAGTGAAAAATAAAAACGGGAATAAGAACAAAGAGGAAAAGTGAGATAAGATGAGATAACCGTCTTAGCACAAAATAAAAGGTGATTAATAATGCAAATTAATTACACAGAAAAGTACATGTACGCGCGGTAGGAAACGGTATTTGATTTTAGATATTTATATGATAGATTAGAAGGAACCCCAGTGGTTTTAAATCGAAAATAAATACAAAAGTCGGAGCGCAAAACAAAAACACGACCGTTCGCTACGAAGAGAAAGATCGAAAGATGAAATCCGCCAGAATCAATCATTGTTCGTATTGCGGCCGCAACAGTGTGACTAAATATTTGTGTAGCATATTTAACTTTCATTTTTTCAAATGCATTTGGATTAATATGCCTGGCAGTTAATTTGGGACAAAGAAGCCTTGAGTTTCTTGACTCAATCTGGTACAATTTCTTTATTATATCCCAAGATACTTCGCCATCAGTTGTAATTAAATTGTTTTTCGTTATTAAATTTCTTTATGATTTTATAAGATGTGGGGCATCTTGCATATTGTAAATATTTCTTTTTCATTAACATTAAAACTCGGCTTGTTTATGTTAACTCCCCATTTTTTAAAAGCTGCTCTATTATTTGATCCTTGATCGCATATTATAGCTCGTACGTTAAGCCCAAAAGTTTGCGAAGCTCCAATGTTTGCTTCAATTTTCCTCATGAAGGCTTCATGTTTAATACCGTTAGCCGAAACAGTATAACGTATAATGTACTTCCAATTTTTAAATAATCCTCTAGCCATAAAAACCAAAGAAACGTGTCCTTTTGTCGCCATCGTTTTCAAATACTTGAATTTAATCGAGTGCAGTATTACATTGCAGTCCTTTTTGTATTTTTTTTCATCAAATAAGATAACTGCTTCTCATTTCACCAACATTTTTCTTTTTTTTTTTATGTATGTATAAGTTTATTTTCGACGAAAGTTTTAAATTTAAAACACCCTGCATATATTCGTATGTTCAGGATGAATAAAAGCTTTTATTTTGGGCTATCACCTTTTCTGCGCTGTTGTAAGAATTCGTTTTTATACCCTGTAACAAAGGTACAAAGGTATTTTATTTCTTTATGGACGTTGATGTAATACGGTCAGTTCTCAAGTGGTCATTATGAGGCCAGGCACGTGCCTGTTAGGGTTAGGTATTAGTAGACGCGATGGAAGATATAGAAAAGAATACGAAGAAATGAACTACTGGCGAGCTGTCTGAGAGTTTGTATGCATGCGATCTAAGTGGGTAAGGATTAAAGTTTTTAGTTTTGGAAGACTATAAGCATGTAATATTACCGAATAAAGGGATCATGCAGTTCATAGGAGGTTCTACAGTGGCGCAAACCTAGGGGAATATACGATCTAATATTTCTACTCGGAACGTGGAAATTGAACTGACCTAACAAGTCAGTACTTTCCACATCACCGTCAATAAGGTTATGAATAAAAGTAATGTCAAGCACAGTCATACGATTAGCTAAGGAGGGTAGGTTAATTAAGAAAATTCTACTGTAAAAGGAGGGTAATCTCTGTTCAGCATCCCACTTTAAACCGCGTAAAGCGAAAAGCAAAAATTCTTTTAAACCGATTCAAGGCGTTTACTGTGGACCCCATACTGGGGGCTCCAAACGCAAGATACATATTTTAAGATAGGACGAACAAATGAAATATATAAATTTTTTGTTACATAAGGGTCATCGAATTTTTTTGACCACGGTTTAATAAATCCCGCCATACCAGCATTATAGTTTTGTGCAAGTGCCATATTGTCTAACAGGCAGATTGAGGCGTGGCAGACCCCCAAAAGTTACCTAAATATTGGTCAGGACCACTAATGGAGTCGATATAGCCATGTCCGTCTGTCCGTCTGTCTGTATGAACGCCTGGATCTCAGGGACTATAAGAGCTAGAGACACCAAACTTGGGATTTAGACTTCTTATATCTGCACGCAAATCAAATTTGTTTTCAATTTTTGCTACTCCCCTGAGAACAGTGGAGAGAATTCGGTTGACTTAAGTAAATTTGGTTGTTTATTCAAGGTTCTTGCTACAGAGTTTAGCTACTTGAGCCCGGGTCTGGGCTTCGTGTGCGTCGGAGAGTCAGGTGCGGCCAACGTCAGTGGTCTGCGGGCTAGAGCGCCCAGTCCGGAGAGAGCGAGGAACCCGGGAGCCTGCGGAGAAGAAGATAAGAGATAGGGGAGGGGAGAATGGCTGGATTCGGAAGTCGTCAGAGCAAGAGGCCGGGCGGACTCGAAAATCTTCAGCGAGACAATGGTTGGACTCGAAAATCTTCAGAGAGAGAATAGTTGGACTCGAAAGTCTTCATCGAGAGAATTGTCGGACTCGAAACTCTTCAGAGAGAGAAATCGCGATGGACTCGAAAGTCTTCGGTGTGCGGGAGAGAGAGAGAGGTCGGACTCGAAAGTTTTCAGAGAGAGAGGGCGGGCGGACTCGAAAGTTTTTAAAGAGAGAGGGCGGGCGGACTCGAAAGTCTTCAGGGAGAGAGGGCGGGCGGACTCGAAAGTCTTCAGAGAGAGAGGGCGGGCGGACTCGAAAGTCTTCCGAGAGAGAAGTCGGCGAGCGGAAATTGGTTGCCGCGACTTAAAAGTCTTTCGACAATTGATTGCAACCCAATTCCCCAGAGATTCGGGTCGCCCCAAAAAATGACTTTTGCTGCTGACTATTGGAAGTGGCTTACTGTTTCCGATCGCTGTGGGCTGCTAAGTGATTTCCTATGGCCAGCGGCTCGCCCTATATAGGGCCTGGCTCGTCCTAGTGTGCCCGTCGCGATCAGCTTCTTCCTCTTCTTTTCCGCCCAGTGTGCCCCTGGCGCGCGCGCATTCTTTTCAAATTTCTTTACTTTACCGCCGTGGTTTTAGGTTCGGGTTGCGGGCGCGGGAGCGGGCTGCTGGGTTGACCCCGGGCCTCGGCTCGAGTCTCTAGTGGAGGGTTCGGCCGCTGGGAAATTCCCGGGCCGGTAGCGCTGTCCCGCCCAGCGTGGGCAATCGGAATTGGCAGTTCTCTCTGAGTCAAAACCCATCCCTAAAATCCTCACCAACCTTGGCCCTCCATTTTCTGGCGTTTCCAAAATATAAATTATATCTGTAAGGGGACTCTGGGCCGCTGAGGTTTTATCTCGGCCACAGTGCATCCTTACAGTTTGGCGCCCGAACAGGGACCGTCAGGAAATGGGGAGATGTAAGAGTTCCTACTAAAGTGGATTAAAGCTCCACCAGCCGAACACGAGGTCTTTAGCGGCGAGTACATATACATACATAGTATTTATTACATACGTACATACATGTATGCATATGCAGACGACCAGAAAGTGCCAGAAACTTCCAAATTAGCGACGCACATGCAGCCGCCATAACGGCACCTTTTTTGGCCAGTTAAAGAAAGATAATGGGAAGAGGAGACGGCAATAGAAAATTCCATTCAAGACAAATATACAGTCTCGCCAAAACGGGCAGCGAATTGGCATCGGAGTCAATAAGCAAAGTCAGCGTCGCTGCCAATGCCGACGTCGCCAGGGCAGAACGCATCGTCGCTGCACGTGCAGACCGCGAATTTATATACATACATATACATGCATATATTGTAATAATCTTCGCTCTTGGTTGCGCTGCCGTCAGGGCGGGCACCAACATATATACTGCCCCTTCTATTCAGAATATGACACTCAGAAATACTCTTCCGTCGAAATCACATCGGGGCATGGATTAATTTCAAAAATATCCAGCTAAGAACAAGTCGTCGCGAACTCATAGAGAAACAAGAAAGGAAGCTAACTTCGGCTCACCGAAGTTTATATACCCTTGCAGAATTAAAATAAAAATTAACACCGAAATTCTGTAATAATAATTAGTGGCCAAATCTCGAACATGGTGAAAATGGTTTAAAAATCGGCAAAGTTATGGATTTTTTTTAAATTTCCTGATTGTTTTTATGGCAGCTATAGGATATAGTTGGCCGATTTTAATTAAATTAATATTGAAATTTTGAAATAATATAATATGGTCAAGTTTGGTGAAAATATCTTGAAAACTGACAAAGTTATGGATTTTTCTTTTATTTTCCTGATTGTTCCTATATAGGCCGCCGATTTTCATGAAATTAAAATCGAAATTCAGGAATAATATAAAACGGCTAAATCTCAACTTTGATGAGAATATGTTGAAAACTGACAAAGTTAAAATTTTTTTTCTAAAAATTTTCCGATTGTTCCTATGGCAGCTAATGATATCGTCGTCCGATCCGGCCGTTCCGACATATGTACGAGTGAGAGTATATAGAAGACTAACTGCAAAGTTTCGTTCAGATAGCTTCAAAGCTGAGGGACTAGTTTGCGTAGAAACGGACAGACGGACAGTCGGACAGATGGACAGACGGACATGGCTAGATCGATTCGGCTGCTGATCCTGATCAAGAATATATATACTTTATAGGGTCGGAGATGTCTCCTTCACTGCGTTGCAAACTTCTGACTAAAATTATAATACCCTGCAAGGGTATAAAAAATAAAATAAAATACAAGGTATATACATCGAGGTCCTGGAAGTGGAATATAAAACCAAAGGATAACAAAGACAAAAAAAATTAAATAACAATAATAAATAAAATAATAATAATAAACTACATAAATCAAATAAAACAGAAATAAATTAAATAATCTAAAAGGAAAATAAACTCAAATAAAATAAAATACTAAATAAAATATATAAAGAAAAATGAATTCAAATAAAAAACATACTGAAGCAAAATAAAATAAATGAAATAAAATACTGAAGTAAAGTTAAATAAATTCAAATCAAATGGAGCCAAGGGATACACTGAAAAATATCTAAATAAATAAAATCAAATAATTAATTAAAAATAAAATTAATTAATAAAATAAATTAAATAAATTCGAACATAAGACCAAAATCAAAACCACAATGGCACCTACATTCAGAATCTATAGACATAAGTTTAAGCAGATACAACAAAGAACAAACAAACAGTTTAATATTTAAAAAAGAATTTTTAGGCATGAAAGCAAAAATGGAAAACTACACATTTATTTTTACTGACGGATCCCTTAATAACCACACAGCAGCTTATGCTATAACCACCGAGGACACCGTCCTCAAAATGGCTGTACTCCCGACATATTCATCAGTGTTTACAGCGGAAATAATCGCAATACTAGAAGCCATTGAGATAGGTCGTACAGTTAAAGGGAAAATATGCATCTGCTCGGACTCACTCTCAGCTTTAAACGCAATAAGAAACATTGACAACTCCTCACATTATCCTTCACTAATTCGAAGGTTAATTACCAACCTCTATCCGAAAATAAAAATCCTGTGGATTCCAAGCCATAAGGGAATCACAGGGAACGAACTGGCAGACGACTCAGCAAAATATGCAACTATAGCACCACTATTAACCACGACAAATCTCAACCAGTCCGATATAAACAGACACATAAAAACTAGACTATCTAACAATTCTCTAAACCTAATTCAACACTCTTCAAGCTGGTACCAAAGTGTAAATACGAACAACAGTAACATCAACGACTACTCGAAACAAAGGGAATTCACCATCTTACCAAGACGAGATCAAACGAAGATCATTAGACTACGTTTAGGCCATACTAGACTTACCCACCAATATAGATTATCGCAGGCAACATCAAACCCCTGCCAATTCTGCAATCACGACTCAATGACGTTGAATCACATACTGAATGAGTGTATATCTCTTAACCCAGCCCGTTCCCACTTTCCTAATGGTAACCTCAGCTCTCTCCTTTCTAATCCTTCACCCACTAACATTAGAAAAATTCTAGATTTCCTTAAAAAAACACATATAATAAATCTATTATAATATCTTACTAGATTATAACTTTGGTAGAAAGTAAGACCCCTTATACATGTAAGATGGCTTACTGAAATCTCGCCAAAATTAGTTGAATTCTCACTTAAATATGTAAATCTAATAAATATAGAGATAAGTAAAAAAAAAAAAAAAAAAAAAAAATAAATAAATAATTAATAATAAAAAATAAGTTAACAACAAAATAGAACTAAGAAAAACAATAAAAAGTCGGCCTAAAGCCCAGGCAGCTATGGCCGCTCCACCCCCCTCTGTAGCTTTAGTTTTAACTTTAAGCATACAGAATGTAAATAAATAAATAAATAAAGACCATGAGTAAATTTATGCGCTGAAAAGAAAAAAATAATAAATCCAAGAATTTAAATAAGATAAATGGTTAAATAAATAAATAAGAAAAAAAGGTAAAAATAAAAGCGCAATAACTACAACGAGGGAAGAAAAAAACACACCGAACGGAAATGATCAAGCGAGGAAACAAAAGAAAGAAAAATAGAGGAAAAAAAATATATCACGAGGAAAAGCACGAGGAAATAATTCAACGAATACACGAGGCCAAGGAAAGGGAAACAACGAGGAATAATAAGCGAGGGCAAGGAGAACATTTTTATAATAAAAATATATATATAATAATAATAATAAAAACAATTTCTTCAAAAAAATAACCAAGTGGATAAAATAATAAGATAATAAATAACGATAAATAGTAATAAATAAAAATAAATAAGAAATAAAAAAAAATTTAGTTGAACTAAGGAAAAAAAATAATAAGAAGCCATAAAATAATAAACAATATCAACAGGTGCCGGAAAATAAGCGGACCTGGGAAACATAAGATAAAATTAGCTACATAAAATAAGTCCCAGAAATTAAAGCAGTAATTTAAACAAATAACCCATCGCAGTAGGCCGCGGCAATAATTCAATTAAATCTTTCTACGTAGAGGGCAGAAAAAAATTCTCATCATGGGTGCCGCGCCGACGGCGCCGCTGACGCTATTGCTGCCACGGAGCACCTCTCTTGCTGCGGGAAGACGCTTGCCAGCAAAAACCGAGGATCCACCTCGCACCACTGGTTACCATGGAGACCCGGGAGCCACCCTACTGGATTGAATGACCAAATGGGGCCTTTCATTTCACGGGACGACGGACCCGCTCTGCTTCATAGAGCACCTCGAGAAACGAGCAGATACCTACCGGATTGACCAGAAGTATCTGGTATTATTGACTGGCCGCGCCGAGAGCTGTTATAGCCACCTGGACAGAAGTTCGTCGGGAATTTTTGGATTTTTTCTTTTCGCCGCGCTACTATCAGCGACTGTAGGACGAGATCAGGACACATTTCCAGAGACCCAACGAACCCTTCAAAGAATATCTGGTGGACATGCGCCTACAGATGCGCCGAGCTGGATTCACAGCGGAACGTGAGCTGGAGCGAGTTTACGACGTGCTGCCGGACTATCAAGTATTCACGAGGAGACAGGATTTTCGCACTCTGACGGAACTAACTCTCTTGGCAGTCGACTACGAGGAGACTCGACGCCGGAGCGGACGAACTCAGAGTCATCGGGACCCGAGCCCGTGGGCACCATCTCTTTCTCGCGCCAGCGCGGAGGCGGATCATACACCCCGCCGGCCGCCAACGAACCCTATGCAGGGAAATTTCAGCAAGAACGCAAACACGAGCCGGGCAACGACACTAGAGCAGGCACCAGTAAACGTACGGGAGGCGTGCAGGAATTGCGGCCAACCCGGAAATTTCTCAACGGAATGTCGGAACCCGAAATGCTGGGACTGTGAACGACGAGGATTACGGACATTCGAATGCTGTCGACGCCAGGTTTCTGAAAACGAAAACGGGCCTCGCGTGACCGGCAATCACCCGAGGAACCCAGCCAGCCCGAGCAACTAGAAGGAGGAACTCTCCACTCAAAAGGGACGACCACCTTTACACCGGAGACACCACTTGCAATGCTCTCGCCAACGATTGCTCCAACTGCTACCTTCACACCCACCATCGCTCCACTATGGTGGTCGGTAGTTCAGTCTGAGGGGGGAGGAGTTACCGCCTCAGCATTTACCCTCGGCGGTCCCCACCGAAACCCCTCCGGCAGCCACTCGAGCGGCAGAACTGACCGGCAACTGTGTTGCCAAATAAACACAAAAAACTGGGCCGTCGCTGACATCAGCTCTGTATACATCCGGTCCAATTACGATTCCATTCCGCTAGGTCAGCACTTTATTGTAATTCGTAACTTCAATCAAGAAATATAAAATAAAGAATTAATTCTGAATTTGACTTTCAACCAAATCGATCGTTTATTTTCTGAACTTAAACACATTAATTGGAAAACCTTTTCTTTGGAAAATCTCTTGGAACCTACTAAATCATAACTCACGCGAAGTCTTTTTATTTATGTTAAATGTCAGTAACAGGTCAGGTTATTAGTTGAGTAAAAAATTTCGAATACAGAAAAAAACCTTTGTGCCTAATTTCCGGAAAAGAATGTGGTGACGATTGTAATTTTATATAAAAAAGAATATTAACTAGTTTACCTATGAATTCGTGCCCAATGCTGAAGGGTATGCTATCTTCTTCTTCATTAGTCTTACATTAATGCAAGACATTGTGTAAATTCAAATTTGTTTCACAGTTATATTCGATATTATAACGGAATCCACGAAAACACAAAGCTCCGTAATTTTAAATTCCTTCTAACGTAAATAATGTGATATGATAGCAATAATATAGGTAAACAATAATAAAAATCAGAAGTATTTATTTATATATATATTGTAAACCATACCCAAAACTCGCTCCGCTTTCTAGATCGGATCAAAAAATTAATTAAAAAAAAAAATTAATAGACAAACAAACAAGAAAAAGATCCAATAAAATCGATGCTTGACTACAAGTTTATATGAAAACAAGTAAGAAAACTATAGTCGAGGGAGCTCGACTGTGAGATACCCGCTACCCATAGTGAATAGTTAATATATTTTTGAACATAACGGACAAATGCAAATGCAAGTGTAACATGCATACAAAAACACACACACGTGTATCTATGTGTGTAAAAACGCGTTATTATTGCATTAAAGCGGCTAATAATTATTAACATTTATTAAAATTGCTTCTCGAATATCTTATAAGATTCTTATCGTATCACAATCAGGAATGAATAAGAATATTTAGTTAGTCTAATTGGTCAGCCAAATGACGCATGCTGCAGCAGACGTTTGTGGCCAAACAAAATTATTTCTTTAATAACTTCGACAATTTTTATCTGATCGCAACCAAATTTTCAGGAATCACACAGACTATAGAGCTTAGCTCCGTTTTGGTTCACTCCCTCGACTGTCGTAGTCGGCTCCTTCACTTCAGTACCAGCCAGTGTCGTTCAGGTACGCTAGGATGGCATTCATGGATTGCCACCCCACCTCCCTTAGTGACCCTAGCTGGTGTGCTCCGAAGTGTCGGGCTCTAAGATGGTTGAATGCCGGGCAGTGACACAGAAGGTGCTCCGGTGTCTCCGTCTCGGTTTTTTCTTTGCAGCTTCTGCAATATGTGTTATGGGGAAGGCCCATTTTACAGGCATGAGTGCCTATTGGCCAATGCCCCGTGAGGGTTGACGTTATTCTTCTAATGTCCTTTTTGCTTTTGGAGATCAGGTCTGCTGTTCTTCTCCTATTGTATTCTGGCCAGCATAGCCTTGACCATTCTTTGCTGGC
The DNA here is from genome assembly GCA_008042485.1 of Drosophila mayri. Lineage (NCBI taxonomy): Eukaryota > Metazoa > Arthropoda > Insecta > Diptera > Drosophilidae > Drosophila > Drosophila mayri. Next base: position 12,313 of record VNJN01001586.1, read on the forward strand.
TAGTCATTTGAAATGGTCAAGAATTTCCCTCTGGACTGAGTTCAGGGAGATTTGTATGTTTGCGGTGTCTGAGCTCCTTTCTGACCCTTGCCTGGCCAGCTCGTCAGCTTTGTCGTTTCCTGGAATGTCGTTGTGTCCCGGTACCCAAACTATTTGTACCGTGTTATCTTCCGCGAGTCTATTTAGCGCCTCCTTACATTGGGCTACTAGAGTCGATGTTGTTCTTTCTGATGAACACTGTCGCTGACGCTGGGAGGTTGAAGGACTCTTCTTCTCCCCAGCCGTCGGCGAAGATTCCGGCCCCTACACCGCATCTCATTTTCGAGCCGTCGGTGTAGA
>VNJN01001587.1:0-14576 GCA_008042485.1 Drosophila mayri
CTGGGTTATTCGCGGATGACACATGTCGCCACTGAGATTGATGCGACACCGCCTGGATTTTAGCGATCCGATTTGCCACAAACGTGTTGTATGATGATGCGGGCGCATTTATTCAAGACAGGACTACCGTTGAATCCGTCCATAAGTACCCAGATGCCTTGTTTTCAGATATGCGTAAGTCCTTTCTGACTCTATGGGTCAGTTCAGCTAATAAAACTGCAGCACATTCCTCTAGCCGCGGTAACGTCTCCTTAGCTGAAGGCGCAACTCTTGACTTTGAGCACAACAAACGGACGGATACTTGATTATTTTTGTGTATGGCTCGCACATACACTGCTGCTCCATATGCTCGTTCTGAAGCGTCGGCAAACGTGTGTAATTTTTGTGTGACGGGCACCTGTCCTTCGAATATGTGTCTTGGAATTTGCATGTTGTTTAGCGCTTGTAAGTTAGCGCGAAATTTTCCCAATCCACCTGAAGGTGCTGAGGAATCTCGTCGTCCCAGCCCATTTTTAATTCCCACAGGGTCTGCATAAAAATCTTTGCCTTGACCACCACGGGGGCAAATAATCCTAGTGGATCGAATATTTGCGATGATTCCGAACTGACCACTCGTTTCGTTGATGCTTCGCTTTTTTGAGATCGTCCACATAACTGATCCTTTTGTGGCATCCAAAGCAAACCCAAAGTCTTAACACTATATTGTTGGAGTGTTTCATCTAACTTGACGTTAGAGACGATATCCTTTTGGGAATTTGGCTTAATACCTCTGAGTTATTGGAGCACCATTTTCGGAGCTTGAATCCGGAAGGCAGCAGTATTTTGTTTAATTCTTGTAGAATTTGTACGGCCTCTGGGATGCTGTCTGCTCCTATGAGACAGTCATCCACCTAAAAATCATGGCTAAGTACGGACGATCCAAGCGGTAGATGATTCTTGGCCCTTTCGGACAGATAATCCGAGCATTTAGTAGCTAGGAATGGCGCTGATGTTGTTCCATATGTGACAGTTTTAAGTCTATAAAACTTTAGTGATGGTTTCTTCCGCCATACGATAAAATAATGGAACTGGTGATCCGGGTGCATCCACACCTGCCGATACATCTTCTCTATATCTGCAGTAAACACATATCTGTGAGTGCGGAATAGTAGTAAAATTATAACAATTCGCTCTGCACAGTAAGTCCAGCGTACAATATATCATTCAAAGATTTGTGACGGTCTGCCGCCCAGTTTCCCAGATAGCTCAGGGACGGCCAGAGTCCGCCTAGTAGTCCGAGTGGTAGCTGTAAGAGATATTTTTTTCTGATTCCCAGTAAGAACAGTGGAGAGAATTCGGTGACTTAAGTAGGTTTCTTGGTTTATTCAATGCTCGTGATACAGAGGTGTCGATTTGGATCTCGGTTCCGCTGCAGCCTTGTCGTCTATGCTTCGGACCGCCCCGACGGTCAGTTCGGCCCGGAATACGTAGGACGCCCGACAGGTCAGCTCGGGGCGATGGGTACGTCGGTGCTTCGGGACGCCCGACCGGTCAGCTTGGAGGGTAATGGGCCCGGGAGCCTGTAGAGAAAAGAGCAGAGAGAAGGTGGGGATACGGAAGTCTTCCCATAGGGCGGATTCGGAAATCTTCAGAGAGTAGTTGTGGCGGACTCGTAATTCTTTGGAGAGAGGGCGGCAGACTCGTAAGTCTTCAGAGAGCGCGGCGGACTCGTAAGTCTTCAGCGAGAGTGGGTGGACTCGTAAGTTTTTAGAGAGAGAGAATTCGCGGTGGACTCGAAAGTCTTCGGTTAGCGGGAGAGAGAGAGGCAGGGCGGACTCGTAAGTCTTCAGAGAGAAAATTCGCGGTGGACTCAAAAGTCTTCGGTTGGCGGGAGAGAGACAGAGAGCAGGCGGACTCGTAAGTCTTCAGAGAGAGAGAATTCGCGGTGGACTCGAAAGTCTTCGGTTGGCGGGAGAGAGAGAGAGCAGGCGGACTCGTAAGTCTTCAGAGAGAGGGCGGGCGGACTCGTAAGTCTTCGGAGAGAGAGGGCGGGCGGACTCGTAAGTCTTCAGAGAGAGAGGGAATTCGGCTGGACGAATACTAGGTCGCGACTCGCAAGTCCTTCGACAATGTATTGGCAACCCAAATCCTCGGATTCTGGTCGCCTACCAAAAAATGACTTTGGCTGCTGACTACTAGGAGTGTGCTACTAGAGGCTTACCGCTCCCGATCGCTGTCGGCTGCTAAGTGATTTCCTCCGGCCAGCGGCTTGCCTTATATAGCGCGTAGCGAGTTTTAGTGTGCCTGCCGCGATCAGCTGCTTCCTCTTCTTTTCCCGTGTGACCCTGGCTTTTGATGTGGCCCTTCCTCGGCGCGCGAGTTACCGCAAAAATTGTTGCGGACACATTGCCACCCCCCAAACCTCAGCGACTCAACCAAACGGTCATTAACCCAAACGGGAACCAACGGAAGTAAGCAGAACCAACACACTTAACAGCTATGCAGAATACAAACAACCAACACATCAGATATGCCAAACCTGCCATCTATGCAGATTCTCATTCTCCACCCGAATCTGCTGATACGCGAATTCTCGATCACACCATTTCATTCCCATTTATTCCACTGTATTCCATAAGCCACATTTTGAGTTGTTTAAGAATAAAGTTTCATTATGATTTTGACCGAAGTCGAAGAAGGTTCTTGTCTCTTTATTAAATAATACAAAATAACACTTTATTACCATTCACTTGGACTCTGGAAAGACTCACCTCTGTTGGATTTCTTCCCCACCAGTATCGGAGATACTGTAATTCGCGCGCACATTTAATTCAAATTCAAATTCCATTGTGTCCTTTCATTTTATTTCTTCTTTATTTACAAATTTTGCGCGCGGCACGTGTCACAGATTTTTTGCTTGTGCATCAAAAACTACCCGCAGTTTTGGTATTGCTTTCGGGTTTCAATACACAGTGATGTGGAATGATATAGTGATCTGACGGTACGTGTATGGGATGTACCAGCTGCATGTGTCCTTTCCAGACTTCTGGTGGCGTTCCTCGCTCTAATGCCAAAAATCTGCTGTTCTTTGAGATGCCTCCAGGGCTGAAGTTCCTTCAAAAAATGGAAGTTTCACATTGCAATTCACAATTGCAACCTGTAGATTCGCTACGAAATGAGATTCGCAGTGAGCCTATATTGGAGATCGAGCCTTTTCTTTGGTATCTAAATTTTCTAGTGTCCAAAATCGCTCTTGTAGCGTATCCACCACCTCTTCTGTGGTTGCTGCTGCACAAAATGCCGCTGAGTCGTGCTCTGCAGGAATTATCCCGGCCACAATCTATCCAAGCTTTGTATTTTGAAGAATTGGGCCTTCCGGCTTCATCAGCATCTAATTTGGAGCAAAGAATAATAATGCTCTGCGCCGATAAGCATGTCAATTTTTCCTAGTTTGTCAAAGTTCGGATCAGCCAGGGTGACGTTGTTTGGGACTCGTAGTTGTGAGGCAATTAATTCATGAACTGATTGATCAGCTATGCTATGCGGCAGCACAAAGGCTTCTACTTGTTGAGCAAAATCATTATGCATCGTCTGCATGAGAACGTTTGCTCTAGCTCGACTGGTTTTTAGGTTGCCTTCAATGCATTCGATGCGCAATGATGCATCATGAAGCTTTAATGACAGCTTGGAGGCCATTCGTTCAGAGATCAGATTAATTTGTGATCCTGAGTCTAGCAAGGCTCGAAATGTGGCCATCTGACCATTGCTTGCCTTAACCAGTACCTTGACTGTGGCCAGCAAATTGTAACTTCTGTTACTTGCTGCACCTACAGAAGGTGATTGTGGCTCTGTTTCCGCACCTGACGTGGCCTCCCGGTGCAGCAATGTATTGTGTTTTTGTCACATTTAAAACACGTACGGCCTCGGCAATCTTTCGCCTTGTGGTCACTGCTGAAACAGTTAATACACAATTTTTGTTTTTGAACCCAATTGACTCGATCAGGTATGGTTTTGTTGCGGAAATCATCGCATTTGTATAGCCAATGAGTCCGTTTGCAGCAGGGACAATTTGGTTGTCTCCCAGCGCTGGCAGAAGTGCACGTTGAGATCTTCTACTCCTTTCTTGGTTGTTGATTGCGTTTCCCGGTTCCAAGTACTCGGCTTCGTTGGTCCAGGAAGCTTAACATTGTATCAATACCTTGAATAAATCAAAGAACTGAGTCTATTTGAGTAGATCCCCATCGAACTTTGGGATGCTGACTCTGGGAAAATGCGCATCTTTATTGTTTTGATGTATTTGTTGCGCAGGAGGAACAAGTGCCTGTCGTATCCTTCTTTGACTGGGTCTTTGTATTCTTCGTGAACAGCGAAGTTGACATTGTGACACCTTGATATGGCCCTTCCGGTTTCAGAAAATTCTTTCAGGGCCCGTTTGATTGATTAGGCAATCACCCTTTGTCGCCGACATGCTTATATCAGCTTGCTTGCAGGTTGCGGTAAGCAACGTCTGCATTTTCAAAGCCTTTCCGGGGTCATTGCTCGAGGTTTGAACCATTGCATCGGTTATTATCGTTCTGTATCTATCGTATGACTCACGACAGTCGACGTTAAACTTTAAATATTCTGCGGTTCTATATTCCGTTGGGAGCGTTTTATTTGCTGTGACAGCTGATATGGTCGAAGGAATCAACAAATGGTCAATAGACTTGGGGGATTTTTAGAATTTCGAGTTCTAAAAAAAAGGATTTTGGTCAACGTGTAGTTGTGCCGATAGGTTCCCAAGAGTTGCGGAACTTTATCGGTTGATCTCACCAAGCTTAGGAAAATTCCCAAGAGTAACAGAATCCATTTCCTGTGAGTCAAGTCTTCACCAAAACTGTTTGTTTTGTGGGTGAGGACAATTAGTAATATCCTAAAAATTACGGATTTTTCCCGTTGTTGAAATGTTTTGAGGAAATTGGGAAGATCCCAAGAGCAACGGATTTTCCTGTTTTTGCCCAGTCGGACTTTTCTGTAGGAAGTCGACATGGTTTTCCAACCGAAAAGTTCATGGGGTTGTACCCTACCGCCCATGTAAAGTTCTCATTCGCTTTTATACATGGTCGGCCGGGGTAATTCATTNGGGTCCCGGGTTCGAACCCCAGTCCAGCCGAATTTTTTTTTTTTTTTTTTTTGTATTTAAATTCCCCCATGAACGCTGCACGTGAATTTCACAGTGAGACGAACAGCGACGTCGGCATCATGAATTACCCCGGCCGCCCATGTATAAAAGCGAATGGGAACTTTACATGGGCGGTAGGGTACAACCCCATGAACTTTTCGGTTGGAAAACCATGTCGACTTCCAACAGAAAAGTCCGACTGGGGAAATAAACATAAAATCCCGTACCCGCCGCTGGCTGCTTTTCATTATGAGCAACTCACATGATGAAGCGAAGTCCGACTGGGAGGTGGACGGTTTGATTGGGTTTGGGTGAGGTTTGGTTGGTTGGTTGTTTGCATAAGGTGGTTGGTTGGTTGAAAGCATGAAGACACGGCGATGGTGTCTGGTGCATGAAAAAAAGCTCTTACTAACTTTATTAATAAAACTTAACAGTATATATAGGTACTAAATGCTTATGGTAACAAATATCGTATAACAAATGATGTGGGTTATTGTGTATGTGGGTTATTGTCAGCTATAAGTGACCTGAGACTTGTTGGCCTACTTCACTATCCCCATGTCCGCATGCTATGCATATTCGCTTGACCTGGTAACTGATACTTTATTTACGACAAATGCATGTTGCTGCGACTGAAGAAATATTATGTAGTATTCTAAGTATTATTGCTTATGAATAAACGCTGCGGTGACAAACAGCTTACTTCGAATAATGTTTAGGACGTTTTTTAGAAATGGTCTCAGTTATACTGTTATGATAGTACAGCATTAATTAGAGACTTCATTAGAGATTTGACTTCTCTATATGGTTTTACCCAAGTGCGAGCGAGATGACTATATGGCACTTCTAATGCATTGTCTAATGTATTGACCCATAACAATATACTGTTAAAATGAAGCGAACTTGTAATTTAAAAGTAGTAGCCAGGTCATTAAACATCATAAGTCAAAATGGTCCCCAAAAAAGTTTCAAAATCGGTGTGACCCCATTCGTTATACAAAAGAAATCCGAGCCAAATAAAACATATAGTTGTCTCGTTCAAGGTTCTAATGAGGTCTCTAATCAATGAAAACTTCATTACTGTGTCATAATGCCATCAGAGGAAGAAAGCTCCCACTGCCATTACGTAGATTGGGTTGTCAATAATATGAGTGTATCAACGCAGAAATCTAAACTCTGCAGAAAAAGCGTTAGCTTTTTGGGTTTTATAGTAACCAGAAACGGGGCTACCACTGACCCAGAAAAAACCAAGGCCATTCAGGAATTCCCTGAATCTAAAAATGTGTTTGAAGTCAGATCATTCCTGGACCTGGCCAGCTATTATAGATGCTTCATAAAAGATTTTGGGGAATACGGTAGTGTCAGCAGACACATCAGTAAAAATATCCAGGTGCAGTTCAGCGAGCCGCAACGGCTAGCCTTTCATAAGCTGCGTAACACTCTGGCTTCAAAGGATGTTATCCTCAGGCACCCAGACTATAAAAAGGCATTTGATCTAACGACAGACGCCTCAGCATACAGTATTGGCGCGGTGCTATCCCAAGACGGACGGCCCAACACTATGATCACGAAAACCTTAAAGGACAGAGAAGTTAACTATGCTACCAACGAAAGGGATCTGTTAGCAATAGTTTGGGCGTTCTCTAAATTACGTCATTATATACAGCTAAAGATATCAATATCTTTACTGACCATCAACCATTGACTTTTGCAGTATCGGAGTCAAATCCGAATGCGAAAATCAAAAGGTGGAAAGCTCGCATCGACGAGTCCGGCGCCAAAATTTTTTACAAGCCCGGCAAAGAAAACCTCGTTGCGGTTGCCCTCTCAAGACTGCAACCTAACGTTCTGGGAGAGGAAGAAGCATTTTCAAGGGCAGCCACTTCACAGTGAGCTGTCGCTTATACATACTCTGGAAACTACGGATAAGCCTTTAAATTGCTTTCAAAATCAGATAACTCTGGAGGAGGTACGCTTTCCGTCGAAATGCAGCTTCGTACTCTTTGGAAACAAGATATGGCATAGCATCGACTTCTGATGCAAAGAGTTATTGCTTGAAGAGCTCGCGGACATTATCGTTCCTAAAGGCGTCAACGCCATTCATTGCGATTTGCACACGCTAGCAATGATACAGGACAAATTGGTACGGCAATTCCCGGCCACTAAGTTTTGACACTGCAAAAACCGTGTAACGGACATTTTTGCGGTCGCTGAGAGCCGAAAAGTCTTCACTGTTGAGCACAACAAGGCTCACAGATCGGCCCAAGAAAATGTAAAGCAGGTACTCTCAGAATACTACTTCCCAAAAATGACTAAACTAGCGAGCGAAATCGTCGCTAATTGTAGGACATGCGCTAAAGCGAAATATGACAAACACTCCAAAATGCACGAGCTTGGCGAGCCACCAGTCCTCTCTCATGCTACACATAGATATTTTCTCCACGGACAATAAATATTTCCTTCATGCATTGACAAATCCTCGAAATTTTCCATGGTCCAACCAGTTCCCTCTAGAACCATAGAGGATCTGAAACCGGCATTACTAATGCTGATTAATTTTTTCCCTGAAGCCAAAGTCATATGTTACACTAACGAACCATCTATGAACTCGCACACCATTTTGACCATGCTGGAAAACCATTTCGGCGTTAGCGTCTCAAACGCATCGCCTCCCCACAGTGTTTTAATTGGACATTTGGAGCGTTTCCACAGCGCTCTAGTTGGCTGGCCACAGCCAGATACAATAAATCTATCAGTTCGGTCATCGACAAGAGGCCGGCCGATGTAATTCAAACACAATCGGATGTATCACTGTACGAGGTTCAGGATATGATAAAGATCGCCCAAGATAAGCTTAGGAACAGGGAAAATGCCTAATTTTTTTTTAGCCACTTGGCATAAGTTTTTTTAATTTATTTTTTTTCTATTTTTTTATTCATCGCCACATGGCATAGTTCTTTAGATTTTTTTTTTCATTTTTAGCCCCTTGGCATAAGTTTTTCTTTTTTCATTGTTTTTACATTTTTTATTCGATTCGCTTTATTTTACATGTTTGATAGTGGGTTACTTCAATTTTGCAAAACATTACAATAAATCCGAAAATTACAGGTTCACTTCTCTGTTATGGTATTCCTTTTGCCCCTATCATCGGCACACGTCACGGACTACTCGCGGGCCAAATAAATTCCCATCATTGATGGACGGATTTAAGTATGTGAAGAATTTGCATTTGTTAGACATTCAGCATATCTCTCAGAATATAGGCGCGTGGTGGAAGAGACTGATGGCATGATTAACATGATTAATGTCGCGCACCTGCGTGACCTGATCGAATCATTAAGCATCCACCATAGGGTAGCTAGGAGCTTAGACTTTTTGGGAGCATCGTTAAAGGTAGTAGCACGAACGCTAGATGCAGAAAATTTGGAAAAAATCAAACTTTCCGAATTGCAACTCATTAATGCAAACACTAGAAAGATCGTTATCAACAATAAAGTTCAAGATAAAATCAATAGTATCACCGCCACTGTCAATAGAATTCTGAGGTCGGCTAAAGAATCCCAAGTTGATTCGGGACACCTTTACGTGATGTTACTATCTCGGAATAGGATGATTACACTGGAGCTGCAAAGTGTATTATTAGCAATAGTACGTGCGTACTTTTACACTTGTCTGCCTCGCGAACGCACTTTATTTGAAGCACTTAGAGTTCGAAAACAATCCATTATTGTGAAACAGTTGGTATTTTTCACAGATGTGAAATTCTGATTACAATAGAGCTACTTCTCCATCGTCCATCACAGTTTATTTTGGATTATGATTGGACATGATATTATGAGGTGAGAGGGAGTGTATTATTGATATAAAAATATGTAAACAATACGAACATAGGAAGAATATCGCCCTTTAAATGATCTCGCAAGTATGGCCTCACACAATACTTGGATTGCTTCTTATTTGTTTGAGAATCTTCCATATCTATATTTATTTTCTTGTTAATTTTTATCGACATTTTTAAAACATTGTAAACAAGCATGTATGCCGGCATCTTTTGCCGGACAAACATGTCAAACAGATAGTAAAATAAGGGGTCACTCTTAAAAAAAGATAAAACATTTGTTCCGCTGCGGAAAAAAACACTTGGAAGCACATAGAAGGCATCGATCCCACGCTTTAACCACCATAACGGCCGACTGAAATTAAAATTAAAATTCTTAAAAATCAATTATGAAATTGCGTGCTAAATGTATTAAAAAAAAGAAAGGAAGCTAACTTCGGCTCACCGAAGTTTGTATACCCTTGCAGAATTAAGGTAGAAAATTAAAACCGAAATTCTGGAATAATAATTTGTTGCCAAATCTCAAATTTGATGAAAATGTTTTAAAAAACTGCTTATGTTTTTTTTTTATTTTTCTGATTGTTCCTATGGAAGCTATAGGATATAGTCAGCCGATTTTCATGAAATAAAACCGAAGTTCAGGTATAATAAAAACGGGTAAAGCTCAACTTTGATAAAAATATGTTGAAAACTGAAAAAGTTAAAATTTTGTTTCTAAAAATTTGGCTGGCAGTCGGCATTGGCCTTAGACATAACGCCAAATGGCAAGCAGGGCTGCGGGTTCTTCGGTGAAAACACTGGTTATACCCTTGCAGGGTATTATAATTTCAGTCAGAAGTTTGCAACGCAGTGAAGGAGGCATCTCCGACCCTTTAAAGTATATATATTCTTGATCATGTGACGACGGTCACGATATAGCCGTCGCCACTGTGTAAATATATGTATATAATAATGTAAATATTAGGTTAAGTTTAAGAATAAGATGTAAATATTAGTTAGGGATTAGGGAAATAGGCCACACCATGGCTGACGTCACCAGCAACATCGCCCGCATCATCTTCGGGAAACTCCGGCCGGGGAACGGGGAACGTGGACGCTGCTAGTAGCGCAGCAAGCGAAAGTGCAGGGAACCCACTGCAAGTGGCTCACGAGAATGTTGGACAAAGTTCGGACCGAACCGGCCAAGTTCCCGGATTACAGGGAGGAAAGTGACAGCTTTATCGCCGCATCGGACAACGGCCACCAGAGGGGGTGTAGACACCATGGAAGCTGTGTGTAGGAGCGGACAATCGACACCGAGTTCTACAAGAGAACCACGATATTCCCACCGCCGGAGACTTGGGAGTTCGAAAGACAAGCAACCGCGTAGCCCAAAGATATTATTGGCCCGGACTTTTTCGCGATGTCGCCCGCTACGTACGCCACTGCCTGAGTTGCCAAAGATATAAGGTCAGCCAAGTGAAGGAGCTATTCCACGTTCTCTGCACAGATTTTGTTGGCCCCTTACCACGCAAGTGAACACTATGCTTTTGGTCTTCCTCGATTTTCGATTGTCGATTCCAAATGGGTGGAACTCATTCTACTACGCAAGGCCACGGGAAAGCATCTGGAACGGGCATTTCGGGATCGGATTCTGATTCTGAGATGCCCGTAGCGGAGGAGGGGCAGGAGCACGGAGGGCGCGTAAGGAGGCGGACGGTTCCCTGAGAGGACTCACCCAGCGAGTCGTCCAGCGATGGGCGAAGATCGCCGGACCGTTGGGACGCCCTACACCCCAGAGAGCCCTGGGCGGCAGCCCCTTACGGATGGTCGACGCCGGGAGGTCGATTGCCGGCCCGGCTCATCAACTGGATCGAGGCAAGGCTAAGCACCCGCGGCCGACGAACAAGGCGCTACCTAGATGAGGAGCAGGGCCAGCGCTTCCGGGTACAAATGACTACCAGCGGGAAGTTGAGGGTCTTCCTACGCCCCATCAGGAAGTAGGAGGAGGGTGTGATGTCGGTCACGATATGGCCGTCGCCACCGTGTATATATTGTATATAATAATGTAAATAGTAGGTTAAATGTAGGAATAAGATGTAAATATTAGTTAGGAATTAGGAAAATACGCGTTAGGATCATAGGGGCAGGCACACACACCGGCCACACCATGGCTGACGTCACCAGCAACATCGCCCGCAACATCTTCGGGAAACACCGGCCGGGGAACGGGACGGCACGGCGGTACCGCATCCCAAGGACCGGAACGCGAGATCCGCCAATCAGCGGCCAGCAGAGGAGGCCAGAGAGCACGATCGGGGCAGAGGCCTACGGCGCAGGCGCCGGCAGCGTTCAGGAATGCGAAATGGAATTCGCATCGGCCACCTGCATGCTCAAGAGGAAGCGAGAGGAAAACCCCGGAATGCAGAGAATGCATGGAATGCAGAACGGCGCGTGCCATGGATCGTGACAGCGCAGCCGCAAAAAGGGTTGGCAGAATCAGGTCATGAGAAAGATGACAAACGAGATTTAGAACACTCGTGATTCAACCAGTGAAAGCCCCAGTTCAAAGTAGTGAAAGCCCAAACATAACGACGACGACCATTCTCTTGCTGACGATCAGGACATCCGAAACCAGGACGACGAGGACCCCAAGATTTAAAGGACAACGAAGCTGGGGCAATTTTTACTCCCTTTCTATATTTATTTTTGGTGAGCGAGGCGAGTCCGCCACAAATTATTACTTGCATTTTTCTACATTTTTGGGTGTGTGTGCGCTAGCAAGGTAGAAAGAGAAGGATAGGAATAAACACGATTACATTTAAGAGAGCTCTAGACAAAACGTCAAACAATAACATGAAATAAAAGACAAACCATGAATACACTGTACATCGACCGCCTTATTTTCTTATCCAAATTAGTGACCCATATCACCCACTGTGCCCATCCTCTCCACCTCGGCTGCCGTTGGGTAATTCCAGGCACCGATTTGGGCAGGACGGGAACAGGAGCTCCACGTTGCTGGGATTAATTCCGGGCATGGCGATGACGAGTCAAGGGGAAACATAGTTCTGGGAGGGCGACGGCCCGCCGTTGGGATACAAGGGTGGAGCCGCCGGACCGCGGCGGCTTGGGCACGCCAACACCGTGGTTTTAGGTTCGGGTTGCGGGCAAGGGAGCGGGCTGCTGGGTTGACCCCGGGCCTCGGCTCCAATCTTTAGTGGAGGGTTCGGCAGCTGGGAAATCCCGGGCCGGTAGCGCTGTCCCGCTCCGCGTAGGCAATTAGAATCGGCAGTTTTCTCTGATTCAAAACCCACCCCTAAAATCCTCACCAACCTCGGCTCCTTCATTTTCTGGCGTTTCAAAATATAAATTATATCTGGAAGGCGACTCTGGGTCGCTGAGGTTTTATCTCGGCCACAGTGCATCCTTACAGTTTGGCGCCCGTAAACAGGGACCGTCAGGAAATGGGGAGATGTAAGAGTTCTTACTAAGGTGGATTAAAGCCCCACCAGCCGAACACGAGGTTTTTAGCGGCGAGTACATATCCATACATAGTTTGTATTACATAGTACATACATACATGTACATATGCATATGCAAACGACCAGAAAGTGCCAGAAACTTCCAAATTAGCGACGCACATGCAGCCGCCATAACGGCACCTTGTTTTTTCGGGTAGTTAAAGAAAGAAAAGGGGAAGAGGAGACGGCAATAGAAAATTCCATTCAAGGCAAAAATACAGTCTCACCAAAACAGGCCGCGAATTGGCATCGTAGTCAATAAGCAAAGTCAGCGTCACTGCCGACGCCGACGTCGCACAGTGGCGCCATTGGCACATTGCTAAAATCAAAAAAGTCATAGTCGCAAAATTTATTTAAACTATACTTAATCGACAGAGAAATTAATTTTTGTAGACGTTATGAGCATTCAAAGTTGAAAAATATTCCCGTTTTTGCAACACACAAAAAAAAAGGAGCATTTCGTTGACTTTCAGGTAATATTACTCAAAAACTAGACAACCAATCGGAATGATTTTGGTTTTAAATTATAGGTACATTAAAAAACTGTAAATTAAACCAAAAAAAGCGGCAGTTTGGGCTTGGCTTGTACAGGTAAATCGTTACCTGCCACGTGTCCATTTTTAACACCTTTTTCTGCATAAAGTAGTCTAGAACTTTTGAGGCACTACAGAGCAATCAACTACACTATATAGGTCAGTTCCGTGTATCTTTCCTGAATCCGTTTAAAAAGTCTGCGTTGAGCTGCGACGCCACCTTTGGCAGCAATTTTAGTGAAACAACTCAGGGTCAAAAGACACGAAAAATCGGTAAAAACGTTTCAGAGATACACGTAGCGCTGCAATTTGCAGCGTTAAAATGAATTTATATAGATTTGAATGATTTTAAGACCCGAAGGGATGAGGAATCAGATGTTTATAGTCCAGAAATGCTTCAGCTATTAGAAATTTCCTCAATATAGGTTTAATGTTACTCAAAATGTTAGAAAAATGTAAAAAAATAAAAAAAAATCGAAATTAAAAAAAATATTTTAATATTTTTTTAGATTTTTTAAAATACTTTTATTTGAGTTAAAATAAAACAAAAAATTAAATACATTTTTTTTAAATAATTTTCTATGAGAATCTTATTTGGTTCAAAAGTTATGATTTTAGCAACTCTAAATGACTGCACGTGGAAACCACGAATTAACATACATACATATACATGCATATATTCTAATTACCTTCGCTTTTGGTTGCGCCGCCGTCAGGGCGTGGACCAACATATATACTGGCGCTTCTATTCAGAATATGACACTCAGAAATACTCTTCCGTCGAAATCACATCGGGGCTTGAATTAATTTTAAAAATATCCTGCTAAGAACAAGTCGTCGCGAACTCATCAAGGAAAAATAATAAAATACAAAATATATACTGTAGAGAGATTTGTCCATTCGCTGTTACGGAGTGGTCACGTAGAGAGATCCAACCAAGTCTGGTCCCCGAAGACATTCATAAGACTTTTTGATTTGAGTTTAATTTCTCAACACATTTCATTCATTTATTTGTCTTAAGATTTTCTTCTAATTAGAGCAGCTGTAGTTGCCGCTCCAAGCTCACATCATTGTCTGTTCTTATCGATCTACCTTTAGAATTAATTAAGTCTAAGTCTTATAGCTGCGCTGCCAACAGCGGCAGCGGAAAGTCGTGTATATAATATTCTTAAATGCATAGCTATGCTCGCTTAGGCTGAGCGCGGAGGTATATACACATATATATACATTGGTCCGCTCGTGCAGCAATTATGCTGACACTTGCATTCTTTGGGTGCGGGCCAATGTATAAGTGGGCGCTTCATATTTCGTCCTCTTGAAGTTAATGACCGCAATTGTATTGCGTAAACACCTGCAGCAAAGTGTTACAGTGTGGACCCGTTAAGTACTCTTGGTACGATGGGTATTTAATATGTGTGCATACTACATCTCCCTCCTTTTGAAAAATAACGTAATATAATGAAGTTATTTTATAATTTTATATATATTTTATATAAGAATTTTTTTTTTCTCTTTTTTTGGAATTTAAAATTTTCAATTTTTTTTTTTTTTTTTTTTTTTTT
>VNJN01001594.1:0-16822 GCA_008042485.1 Drosophila mayri
GACACCGACTGGATTTTAGCGATCCGATTGGCCAGAAACGTGTGGTATGATGCTGCGGATGCATTTATCCATGACAGGACTACAGTTGAATCAGTCCAGAAGTACCCAGATGCCTTGTTTTCAGACATGCGTAAATCCTTTCTGACTCTGTGGGTCAGTTCAGTTCCCAAAACTGCGGCACATAACTCTAGCCGCGGTAACGTGTTCTTAGTTAACGGTGCAACTCTTGACTTTGAGCACAGCAACCGGACGGATACTTGATTATTTTTGTATGTTGCTCGCACATACACTGCTGCTCCATATGCTCGTTCTGAAGCGTCGACAAACGTGTGCAATTCTTGTGTGACAGGCACCTGCCCTTCGAATATGTGTCTTGGAACTTGCATGTTGTTTAGCGCTTGTAAATCAGCGCGGTACTTTGTCCAATCCACCTGAAGGTGTTGAGGAAGCTCGTCATCACAGCCAATCTTTAATTCCCACAGGGTCTGCATGAACATCTTTGCTTTGACCACCACGGGGGCAAATAACCCTAGTGTATCGAATATTTGCGATGATTCCGAACTGACCACTCGTTTGGTGATAGTTGACGCTTCGCTTTTTTGAGATCGTCCACATAATTGATCCCTTTGTGGCATCCAAAGCAAACCCAGCGTCTTAACACTACATTTTTGGAGCGTTTCGTCTAACTTGACGTTAGAGACGATATCCTCTTTGGGAATCTGGCTTAATACCTCTGAGTTATTGGAGCACCATTTTCGGAGCTTGAATCCGGAAGGCAACAGTATTTTATTTAATTCTTGTTGAATTTATACGGCCTCTGGGATGCTGTCTGCTCCTGTGAGACAGTCATCCACGTAAAAATCATGTTTGAGTACGGACGATCCAAGCGGTAGATGATTCTTGGCCTTCTCGGACAGATGATCCAAGCATTTAGTAGCCAGGAACGGCGCTGATGTTGTACCATATGTGACAGTTTTAAGTTTATAATACTTTAGATCGTGTGAATCGCCATACGATTAATTGATGGAATTGGTGATCGGGGTGCATCCACACTTGCCGATACATATTTTCTATATCTGCAGTAAACACATTTTTGTGAGTGCGGAAACGTACTAGGGTTGCAAACAGTTCGCTCTGCACGGTGGGTCCAGCGTACAATATATCATTTAATGATTTATTGCTTGTCGTTTTACAGGACGCATCAAAAACTACCGCAGTTTTGTGGTACTGCTTTCGAGCTTCAATACACAGTGATGTGGAATGAAGTAGTGATCCGACGGTATGTGTGTGGGATGTACCAGTTTAATGTGTCCAAGACGCTCATATTCTTCCATGAAATCTACATATCCTTTCCAGACTTCGTCGCTCTAATGCCAAAAACCTGTTGGTTGCTGTTTTTTGAGATGCCTCCAGTCTGAAGTTCCTTCAGAAAGTGGAAGTTTAACAATGAACTTTCCATCTATTGCAACCTGTAGATTCGCTAGGAAGTGGGATTCGCAATGAGCTCCTATCGGAGATCGAGCCTTTTCTTTGGTGTCTAAATTTTCTAGTGTCCAAAAGCGCTCTAGCAGCGTATCCACCTCCTCTTCTGTAGTTTCAGCGTATCCACCTCCTCATCTGTAGTTGCCGTAGCACAAAGCGCCGCTGAGTCGTGGTCAGCAGGAATTTTCCCGGCCACAATCCATCCACGCTATGTATTTTGGAGAATTAGGCTTTCCGGCTTCATCAGCATCTGATTTGGTAGAAGCAGCGAATAATAATGCTCTGCGCCGATGAGCATGTCAATTTTTCCTGGTTTGTCAAAGATTGGATCAGCCAGAGTGACGTTGTTTAGGACTTGTAGCTGTGAGGCAATTAATTCATGAGCTGGTTGATCAGCTATGATATGCGGCAGCACAAAAGCTTCTACTTGTTGAGCAAAGTCATTATGCATCGACTTCATGAGAACGTTTGCTCTAGCTCGACTGGTTTTTGGGTTGCTTCCAATGCCCTCGATGCGCAGTGATGCACCGTGGAGCTTTAGTGACAGCTTGGAGGCCATTTGTTTAGAGATCAGATTAATTTGTGATCCTGAGTCTAGCAAGGCTCGAAATGTTCCCATCTGACCATTGCTTGCTTTGACCAATACCTTGTCTCTGGCCAGCAAATTGTAACTTTTGTTACTTGCTGCACCTACAGAAGGTGATTGTGGCTCTGTTGCCGCACCTGACGTAGCCTCCAAGTGCAGCAATGTTTGGTGTTTTTATCGCATTTAAAACACGTACGGCCTTGGCAATCCTTTGCCTTGTGGTCACTGCTGAAACAGTTAACAGTTGTTTTTGAACCCAATTAACTCGTTCGGGTATGGTTTTGTTGCGGAAATCATCGCATTTGTATAGCCAATGAGTCCGTTTACAGAAAGGACAATTTGGTTGCCTTCCAGCGCTGGCAGAAGTGCATGATGGGCTCTTCTGCTCCTTTCTCGGTTGTTGATTGCGTTTCCCTGTTCCAAGTAATCGGCTTCGTTGGTCCAGGAAGCTTAACATTGTATCGAGACCTTGGAGTTCCTTTAACCCGTCTAACGATTGTTCGATTGTTCGGGCTCTATTCGCAAAATCCAGTTTTTGCTTGATGATGGCGATTATGATTGTATCCCAGCTGGATATATCAATGCCTAGTCCCTTTAACGATGCTAGAGACTCAATTGTTGTTATGTACAACTCTTTTAATGACTTTGGATCGTCATTATTTGTATGATGTTGCAGGAGACGATAGAGAATCGGATCTGCACCTGGCTGGGATTGTTGTACGCGTCAACTAATATTTCCTATGCGCTCATGTAATTTCCCTTTTTAAGATCAATATGCCTTATTAATCTTTCTGTCTCTCCAGTTAGGCTGGTTTTGAGGTACCACATCTTTCTGACTGTGGGCATGTTGGTATCATGAACCATGCATTTGAACAAATCGAAGAACTGAGTCCACTTGAGTAGATCTCCATCGAATTTTGGGATGCTGACTGGGGGCAAATACACATCTTCATTGTTTGATGCATTTGTTTGAGCTCCCAAGACTCTTTGAACATCCCGTTCTAGTCGGAGGAACGACAGCATGTCGTATCCTTCTTTGACTGGGTCTTTGTATTCTTCGTGAACTGCGAAGTGGACATTCTGATATTGGGACCATAATGAGGTTACCGAATCCTTTGTTATGGCCCTTCCGGTTTCGGAAAATTCTTTTAGGGCCCGTTTGATTGATTCGGCAATCGGCCTTTGTCGCCGACATGCTGATATTAGCTTGCTTGCATGTTGCGGTAAGCTTGCAACGTTTGCATTTTCCAAAGCATTGATCGAGGTTGCCTTTCCGGGGGCATTGCTCGAGGTTTGAACCATTGCCTCGGTTATTATTGTTCTGTATCTGTCGTATGACTCACGACAGTCTACGAAGAACTTTAAATATCCAACGGTTCTATGTTCCGCTGGAATATTTTTGTCATTATCCGCAAATCGGTTCCAAACTTCATCGATTGCGGCCAACTTTGATTCGTAATATGTTGGACTTTGTTTTCTTTCCGCAGAGTCTTTTTTAAAGTTGCGGATGAACTTCGAGATGTCTTGACTGATCTTTTCCTGCAAGTCTAACGCCTCTGTGACTGCTTGCTCCTCCTTATTAGACATATTGAAAATTGTTTTAGTTCCTGACCGTTGGGAGTGTTTTATTTGCTTTTACAGCTGGATACGCTCCTATTCGCAAACGTGATGTGGTCGAAGGAATCAACAACTGTTCAATTGACTTGGGGGATTTCTAAAATTTAGAATTCTAAAAACGGATTTTGATCAACGTGTAGTTGTGCTGACACTGTCCCGGTAGGTTCCCAAGAATAACGGAACTTTATCGGTTGATCTCACCAAGCTTAGGAAAATTCCAGAGTTACGGAGTCTTTCCTGGGCTTTTGATGTAGTCAGGACAATTTTCTGTGAGTCAAGGCTTCACCAAAATGTTTATTTGGGGGGTGAGAACAGATAAGGAAGATCCCAAGAGTTACGGATTCTTTCCTATTTGTTGAAATGTTTTTTATGAATCAGAAAAATTTAGGAAGATCCCAAGAATTACGGATTCTTTCCTATTTTTGACTAACGTCGGGTTGACGTGTTCGTCGGGATCACCAAATGTTTATACGGAGGCTTACATGCCTGGCAGATAGTGCATAAACTATTGCCTTTGGTTGTCGCAACTAGCACTTGGAACTAGGTGGTTTGGTTGGTTTGGGTGAAGGGATGAGGGTCTGAAGACATGGCTTACGATAAATGCAAGGTGCTGCGACCGAAGAATTATTATGTTTTATTCTAGATATTATGTTTATGAATAAACGGTGTCGTGACTGAACACTCGCTAAGAAATCTATTCCTAACAAGATGCCTCCAGTCACTTCTTTCATGATCATGAACGATGCTTCTACTCGTGCTCTCCTCTGAATTTAATCTCGGCATGGAACTCCCCTATCGCGTGCTGCTTCATTCCGTTGGCCATTATTATTTCTGTCCTCACTACGCTCCATCTCCCGTGCTGCCGCAGATCCTGGTATGTGTTTCTGCTGATCGCGCTCCGTGATGCTCCAGTGTCTACGACCGCCTTTATTATTCTTTCCCCGAACCTAATCCTTGCTATGATTTGGAACCCGTTGCATGTCAGATCGTCCTTTGGGTCTGGCCTTTGCTTCGTGGCCTGAGCTGCCAGATTTAGTTGCTTAGGCTTTGTGCGTTTCCCGTTTTTCCGCAAACCCAACAGAACAATCTTGGTGGGTTTCCACAGTTGCGTGCTGCTGTCCCGTGCCCCCGCACCTAAAGCACATTTCTTGCCTTATATGTTGTTGTTGTCCTAGTCGTATTGCGCATTCCGCGGCTTCGATTTCCTTCACTTCCTCCGCCAATTTTAGAAACTCTGTTAATGTGCTGAACCCGTTCCTTCGTGTGTATAATTTGATTTTGCTCCTGCAATTCTTATACACCCCATCCAGTTTCTCGCCTTTCGACAGCTTTGTGAACCGTATTAGCTTCCGTAATTCGGACGCGTACTCCCGTACTGGTTCGCTTTCCCTTTGCTTCATATGGCTGATTTTTTGTTCCAGTTGTTCCTCATACCTCGGCGGCAGGAAGTAGTCTCGTAACTCCTCCTTTAACTGTTCCCAGGTCGCGATCTGTTGGCGTGGTGTTCCACCAGTCCGCTGCGAGTCAGGATGAATGGCATTGTTTGGATTAACTGGTCCATTGCAATGCCATATCCACGTGCCCACTGTTCTATCTTCTCCAAGAACTCCAGTGGGTTTGATGTTCCCTGGTACCTTATTCCCCATCCTCGTATCCTCGTAGTCGTCAATGACCTCTGTTTCCATTTTCCTCCCTTGTTTCTCCTTCCTTCGGCTCTCCATCTCGCCAGTTACCACGATCGTTGGCGCTCTTGCTGGGCTTTTTTCCCTTTTGTGCTATTCGGCTAGGGTTGCCAATCTCTGTCTTATGCTTCCTGTTTGATCAGTTCTCTTACAGAACGCCGCGAGCTCCTTCCTTAAGTCTTCTACTTTCCCTGCTTGGTCTAACCCGAATTCCTCCGCGTATTCGGCTAGTTCGGATTTCGCTGCCATGTACACCCAGCTGGATATGTTCTCTTGTTCTCGGGTTTCTCTTACTACCACTCTTCCTGTTCGGGTGCCAATGTGACGGTATGCCGCCCAGTTTCCAGATAGCTCAGGGCCGGCCAGAGTCTGTTTTAGTCCGAGTGGTAGCTGTAAGAGAGAGATCCCCCGATTCCCAGTGAGAACAGTGGAGAGAATTCGTTGACTTAACTAGGTTCGATTGGTTTATTCAATGTTTCTTGTTACAAAGTTACGTATGTATATTCAGAAGCGCCGTCGTCGGGTACTTCGGGGAGACCGGCCGGGTCAATCGGGCCGCGGGGTTTGCCAACGGGCTGCCGCGGTCAGTTCAGAGGCGGGGCCCTGGGAGCCTGTGGTGGAAGAAAAGAGAAGAAGGGGGGGGGGGGCCTCGGAAGTCTGCGGTTGGCGAGAGAGAGAGAGGTGGACTCGAAAGTCTGCAGAGCGAGAGAATTCGCGATGGACTCGAAAGTCTGCGGTGGCGAGAGAGCGGGGCGGTGGACTCGAAAGTCAACAGAGAGAGAGAGAGATTCGGGTTGCCCAAAAAGTGGCTTTGGTTGCTGACTACTGGAAATCTTACCGCTTCCGATCGCTGTCGGCAGGCAGCCCGCCTTATATAGGGCCTGGCGGGTTCTAGTGTGACCGCCGCGATCAGCTGCTTCGTCTTCCATCCTTGTCCAGTGTCCCCCGAGCCTCCAGTGTGGCCCTCTTTTGGCGCGCGCTCATTTCAGTTCGACTTTTTTTCCCCTTCCTCTATTCGTTTCCCTTTGCCGTTATTTATTTTATTCCTTTTTCCGTTTTCAGTTTCCTTTATTTTCAGTTCTTTCTTGTTTCTTTACATTTCATTCAAGGATAGTATCCCTACAGTAAAACGTTTTCAAGTGTGACCGCTGATTTTGTTAGCTGTTCGGCATTTTTGGCCGGCAACTGATGCGGGCATACATCTTGTTTACAATTGTAAGGATGCTTTCTGCGGCTAGGATAAATATTCATCGGTTTCAGGATCCTCCACAGAAACATTTATATGCCTACGGGGACAGGCAGGTCCGTCGGACGGGGTGGCCGATTTTTTTTTTTTTATGATTATCCGTTGCTAGGAAGCCGTGGTAGGGCTAGCAATGCCCAGCAGCCTCCCAACGCTATCCCTGATTGGGATATGACAAGGGTAGTGACTATGCTTCTTTCCCTAAAGAACTCTGTGGAACAGTTGGCCGCCTCCTTAACCACGATCTCGCTGGTTGTGCGAGATTTACAAGCTGGAATGAATATCGCTCATGGGAATCATTAAGGTGGGCATATGGAATGCCAGAAGTCTCCTTGCCAATCGGGAGGAGCTTCTGGTGTACCTCTCTGGGCACTGCATTGATATAACGCTGGTGTCTGAGACCCACCTTAAGCACGGAGAGTACATAAGCTTTCCAGGTTACAGTTTACACAGGGCGGACTTCCCGGGTGCGATTTCTAGGGGCGGAGCAGCTATTCTAGTTAGGCACGGCCTGACTTGTTACCAGCAAAGCCCGATACGGTTGGGACTGTTGCAGATGGCGAGGATTGTGCTCAGCTCTGACATGGGTGAACCGGATGTGGCTGCGGTTTACTTGCCGCCTCGTCCTGCCTGGACATGTGATGGCTTTGAGGCCATGCTAAACATTTTTGGAGACAAAGCTATTATCGGAGGTTATTTTAATGCTAAGCATCGCGGATGGGGCAGAGTCAGAGCGGATAGGAGAGAAGCTGCAATTGTGGAAGCTCTGGACAACTTGGGAGCAGATGTGATGGCCACAGGAAGACCCACCTGTTTCCCCTGTAATGGCGGAACTCCCTCTGCTATGGATTTCGCACTCTTGAAAGGTTTTCAAGGTCGTAGGCTGACTATTGAAGACTCCTTTGAGCTCAGCTCGGATCACATTCCGCTCATCATCGGCCTACACTTAGCGGAGTGTGTCGCTGTGCCTAAAAGGACGCTGCTTCCTTTTGGACCTGATGTTTGTAGGTTTAAAAGGTTGCTGGAGGACTCCATTCACCTGGAAATGGGGATTCACACTACGGAGATTCACACACTTTTTGGAGCAAAAAGTCATTGCTGCAGCGGAGCTTGCTGCGCCCACCAGCAGTCTCTCTTTCAGGTCCTCCCCTCCACTTCCCCCGGAGATTAGGGCTTTCATTGAGTTCAAACACAGGCTCAGGAGGATGTATGCAAGGTCCCATAATGTAGCTGTACTGAGGGTCTATCGAAGGTTGGGTAACAGGGTGAAGAAGTTGTTAAATCCTCTGCGGCAGAAACGGTTGGATAAGGAGTTGGAGGAGGCAAGCCCGGACAGGGACACTAACTATGCTCTTTGGAAGATTGTAGGTCAGAGTAAGAGGCAGGCTTCTCCGAAGTTTCCTGTAAAAAGAGAAGATGGGACTTGGGCCAAGTCCCCGCAAGACCATGTTGACGTGTTTGCTGAGAGCTTAGAGGACCGTTTCACTCCCTTCGCTACCTTCTCTGCGGCGAGGGTTGAGCGGGTCAATGCCTCGTTGGCAGTTCCTCATCAAATGGTTGCTCCTATTCTGCTCCCGGAAGTGAGAGACAGGATCAAGAAGCTGAAAAACCAGAAGGCGCTAGGTGCAGATGGCATTTCTTATAGAGTTGCTAAACTCCTTCCCGAGAGAGCACTTCTCTTCTTGGCCTTTGTACTTAATGCAGCGCTCAGAATTGGTCACTTTCCTTCCTCCTGGAAGAATTCCAATGTGGTTATGATACACAAAAAAGGAAAGCCCTCCCATGACGTGTCTAGTTATAGGCCGATTAGTCTTCTGCCAACGTTTTCGAAGATTTTTAAGCGATGTATCCTTGACAGGAGGCTGAGGATACCGGCAGTACGGGATACGATACCAAGGCATCAGTTTGGATTCAGGATAGGTCATGGTACCCCGGAGCAACTCAATCGTGTGGTGGACTTCATTGTAGAGGGGTTCCAGAACAGGCAGTATGTGGTAGCGGTCTTTCTGGATATTCAGCAGGCCTTTGACCGGGTCTGGCACCAGGGACTTTTATCCAAGATCAAAAGGCTACTCCCTCCTCAGCTTTTTGAGCTTATCAAGAGCTACCTTTTAAATAGGACCTTTCAGGTTGTCCAAGATGGGGTTGTGTCGTCCACCAAGAGGATTCTTGCTGGCGTGCCGCAAGGAAGCGTGCTTGGTCCAACGCTTTATAATTTGTCCGCTCATGATGCCCCGCTGCACCTGAGCCCTCTTAGCACTTGTGTTGCCACGTATGCGGATGACACTGCGGTGTTGGCTAGATCCAGCTGTGTTTACAGCGCCACTGACAAACTTCAAATTCTTTTGAGGAGGTCCGAGAACTGGGCTTGTAGATGGAATGTGGCCATCAACACTGATAAGTGTGCGGTGGTCACATTTTCACTTAGGAGAGACGCGTGCCCAGGAGTCTTCCTTCATGGGCAAACTTCTACCGCAGCAACTGGAATACACCTATCTTGGATTAGTTCTTGATAAGAGGCTGACATTTGCCTCGCATGTCAAACAGATTTGGGCAAAGCAGCTAGGTACGGCCAGTCGTATTAGTTGGTTAACAGGTCCAAAGTCTAAGCTAAGTCTGCGTTGTAAGACTCGACTGTATCAATCGCACCTAGCCCCAATGTGGCCCTATGAGGTGGCTATATATGGGACAGAAGCCAGGTCGCACTTGCGGAAGGTCCAGGCGTTTCAGGCAAAGTTTTTGAGACGTATCGCCAACGCGGAATGGTATATTAGAAACGTTGACAATAGAAGGGAACTTGGAGTACCAGCAGTTGGTGATGTGATAAACTCTCTGGCTGCAAATCATCGGCTTAGACTAATCAGACACCCTAACCCCCTGGCTAGACGGATAACAAGGACACATACATCTAGACGGCTGAGACGTTTTACTATTCGGGAGCTGCCCTCCCGGCGCATTGTCTAATTTATAATTAGGAAGTTCGTAACTGTCGCTTTAAATTGCTGACACAGTAGTATATATGCGGCTGGATAGGTCAGGCAGCTTGCCTACTTGCTCAAATAAATATTAATAAATAAAAAACTATGGACTATAAATTGAGGACTCCAGACGCACGATCCATACTACAATATAGGGAGAATCGAATTCCCACCTTTTAATGAATCCCAGCATGCCTCTGGCTTTGTTAACCATACAAGAGATATGTTCAGTGAACGAAAGTTTAGGATCCAGGCGGACACCCAGATCATCAACAATAGTATTTATTTCCAAAGAGCAGTCGTTAAGCATATAGGTTGCAAGCAGGGGAGTAACACGTGAAAATGTCAGTTTGCATTTTAAGCTGATGAGATGTAAATCATTAGCATGACACCATGCTTGGAAGTTATCAAGATCCGATTGTAGGTCTGATTGGCGAGAACTGTCCCTATACTGCAAGCAAAGTTTAACGTCATCAGCATACATAAGTACTCTGGATTTGGTTAGAACCTGCGGCAAATCATTGATAAACAATGTGAATAACAGTGGTCCAAGGTGGCTACCCTGTGGGACGCCAGATGTGACCCTAAGGCTATTGGATAGAACGTTTCTGAACAGAACCTATTGGGTCCTATCACTTAGATAACTCGAAATCCATTTAAGAAGATCACTAGGAAACCCCATTGAATCAAGTTTCCTAACCAGAAGAGAATGATTAACCGAGTCGAAAGCTTTACTAAAGTTCGTGTAAATAACATCGGTTTGAGAGTTTTGTTGGAAGCCCCTAATAACAAAAGAGGTAAGTTCCAGAAGATTGGTCGTGATTGATCTTCGCCTCATAAAACCATGCTGACATGGCGAGATGACGGGTCTACATAGATGTTGCAAGTGAGGAGGATTAAATTCTCGAAAAGTTTAGAGATTGCCGATAACTTAGAGATACCTCTATAATTGCTGGCATCCGATTTGCTACCTTTTTTGTGTAGAGGAATAACAAATGATTTCCTCCAAATAAGGGAAAATTCTGAGGATTCTAAAGATAAGGTAAACAATTTTAAAAGGGGGTTACCCAGCGCCCCGGAGCAATATCTAAGCACAGAGCCCGGTATACCATCGGGACCTGGTGAATAAACTGGCTTAACACGTTGAAGATCACGAATAAGTGAGCTTTCGTTTAGAATAGGACTGAAGATTAAGGAGGAACTGGGCATAACTGGAGAAAATGTATGATCTGACGATGTTGAGGCCGAATATGTAGTTTGAAAAAACTCAGCAAAGAGAATGGCTTTTGCCTTATCAGAACTTGCTGTAGTATTCTTAAATGACAGCGAGGGAGGATATAACGTGGGCTTATGTTTAGAGTTAACAAAGTTATAAAACTGTTTAGTTAACACTGACCGTTAAGCATGGAAAAATTAGATCGAGCACTTAGGTAAGATGAGAAAGCCGTTTTTAAACCAGTAAGTTTATGTTTATTATAAAGCCTAGATTTTACGTTTTTAAGCGTGTCAGCTCTTTGGTAAACCAAATTGGTTTATTAGAGACCAAGGGATAGGTTTCAGGAACGCATAATGAGAAAAATGAATTCATGGCACTGTAAAAGATATTAACGGCGGATGCCATGTCCGAGCTCGTGTGAAGTTTTGACCAATCAAATTCAGTTATTAGAGTGTTTAGCCTCTAATAGTCAGCCTTTCGGAAACAGCGGACTCTGTTTAGTCTGCTACCAGATTTAATTGCTAAAACTGTCCCTGTGTCAATAGTCATATCGAAAGTAGGATGATAAGAACCTTCAGGTTGCGTCATTGAAGGAACGCTAATTAGATTTACACCTACAGGATCGGAGACAAAGCATAGATCCAGTAATCGGTTTAAAGAATTAAAGATATGGTTAACATGGGATAACGATAAATCGAGCAGGCCAGGTATAAAGTCATGCTGTGCCGCAGAGGACCAGTGCGCTCCAGGTATGTCGAAGTCACCCAAAGCCACCAATTTGCCCTTTCAGAAAGCCAGCTGGAAACTGTCTGAATTGCCGAAAAGTGTTTTTAATAAATTGGCTCGAAGATGGAGGGATGTAGAAAGATAGTTTAACGCAGATAAATTCTGTTCAGTCGCGGCACCGTTTAGTCATAAGCAATAATATGTAGAATATATATATGTAATTCTTCAGTCGCAGCCACATGCATGTGTCGTCAATAAAGTATTAATTACCAAGTTAAGCGAAGGTGCATGGCATGCGGGCACGAGGAAAATGAAATAGGGCAATAAGTGTCAAGTCGCTTATAGTTTGGTCATAGCCACAGTTACAGTAACCCACTTTTATTTGTTATACGACATTTGTTAGCATAACCATTTTTTACCTATATATACTGTTAAGTTTCATTAATAAAGTCAACATTTTGGTGACCCCGACGAACTCGTCAACCTGACGTTTAGTCAACAAAGAAAATATCCGTAACTCTTGGGATTTTCGGAATTAATCAACAAAGGAAATATCCGTAACTCTTGGGATTTTCCGAATTCATCAACAAAGGAAATATCCGTAACTCTTGGGATTTTCCAAATTTATCAACAAGGGAAAAATCCGTAACTCTTGGGATTTTTCCGACTTTTATCATCAAAAGGAAAAATCCGTAACTTTTGTTATTTTCCGACAACATTCACCAAAATCCTTTTTTAGAAACTCTAAACTCTAAAAATCACCCAAGTCTATTGAACATTTTGTTTGCTTCCTTCGACCACATCACGGTTGCGAATAGGAGCGTATCCAGCTGTAAAAGCAAATAAAACACTCCAAACGGTCAGGAACTAAAACAATTTTCAATATGTCTAATAAGGAGGAGCAAGCAGTCACAGAGGCGTTAGACTTGCAGGAAAAGATCAGTCAAGACATCTCGAAGTTCATCCGCAACTTTAAAAAAGACTCTGCGGAAAGAAAACAAAGTCCAACATATTACGAATCAAAGTTGGCCGCAATCGATGAAGTTTGGAACCGATTTGCGGATAATGACAAGAATATTCCAGCGGAACATAAAACCGCTGGATATTTAAAGTTCTTCGTAGACTGTCGTGAGTCATACGACAGATACAGAACAATAATAACCGAGGCAATGGTTCAAACCTCGAGCAATGCCCCCGGAAAGGCAACCTCGATCAATGCTTTGGAAAATGCAAACGTTGCAAGCTTACCGCAACATGCAAGCAAGCTAATATCAGCATGTCGGCGACAAAGGCCGATTGCCGAATCAATCAAACGGGCCCTAAAATAATTTTCCGAAACCGGAAGGGCCATAACAAGGGATTCGGTAACCTCATTATGGTCCCAATATCAGAATGTCCACTTCGCTGTTCACGAGGATTACAAAGACCCAGTCAGAGAAGGATACGACATGCAGTCGTTCCTCCGGCTAGAAGGGGATGTTCAAAGAGTCTTGGGAGCTCAAACAAATGCATCAAACAATGAAGATGTGCATTTGCCCAGAGTCAGCATCCCAAAGTTCGATGGGGATCTACTCAAGTGGACTCAGTTCTTCGACCTATTCAAATGCATGGTTCATGTTACCAACATGCCCACAGTCAGAAAAATGTGGTACCTCAAAACCAGCGTAGCTGGAGAGGCAGAAAGATTAATAAGGCATATTGATCTTGAGAAGTAAAATTACATGAGCGCATGGGAAATATTAATTGACTCATACAACAATCCCCGCCATGTGGCAGATACGATTCTCAATCGTCTCCTGCAACACCATACAAATAATGACGATCCATGGTCATTAAAAGAGTTGTACATAACAACAATTGAGTCTCTTTCATCGTTAAAGGGACTAGGCATTGATATATCCAGCTGGGATACAATCATAATCGCCATCATCAAGCAAAAACTGGATTTTGCGAATAGAGCCCGAACAATCGAACAATCGTTAGACGGGTCAAGGGAACTCCAAGGTCTCGATACAATGTTAAGCTTCCTGGACCAACGAAGCCGAGTACTTGGAACAGTGAAACGCAATCAACAACCGAGCAAGGAGCAGAAGAGCCCATCATGCACTTCTGCCAGCGCTGGAGGGCAACCAAATTGTCCTTGCTGCAAACGGACTCATTGGCTATACAAATGCGATGATTGCCGCAACAAAATCATACCCGAACGAGTTAATTGGGTTCAAAAACAACTGTTAACTGTTCCAGCAGTAACCACAAGGCAAAGGATTGCCAAGGCCGTACGTGTTTTAAATGCGATAAAAAACACCAAACATTGCTGCACTTGGAGGCTACGTCAGGTGCGGCAACAGAGCCACAATCACTTTCTGTAGGTGCAGAAAGTAACAAAAGTTACAATTTGCTGGCCACAGTCAAGGTATTGGTCAAGGCAAGCAATGGTCAGATGGCAACATTTCGAGCCTTGCTAGATTCAGGATCACAAATTAATCTGATCTCTGAACGAATGGCCTACAAGCTGTCATTAAAACTCCAGGGTGCATCACTTCGCATCGAGGGCATTGGAGGCAATCCAAAAACCAGTCGAGCTAGAGCAAACGTTCTCATGAAGTCGATGCATAATGACTTTGCTCAACAAGTAGAGGCTTTTGTGCTGCGGTTTAACCAGCTCACGAATTAAGTGCCTCACATCTCCAAGTCCCAAACAGCTTCACCCTGCCTGATCCAAACTTTGACAAGCCAGGAAAAATCGACATGCTCCTTGGCGCAGAACACTATTATTCATTGCTTCTAACAAATCAGATGCTGATTAAGCCGGGGGGGCCAATTCTCCAAAACACAAAGCTTGGATGGATTGTGGCCGGGAAAATTCCTGCTGACCACGACTCTGCGGCGCTTTGTGCTGCGGCAACTACAGAAGAGGAGGTGGATACGCTGCACACTGGACACTAGAAAATTTAGACACCAAAGAAAAGGCTCGATCTCCGATTGCGAATCCCACTTCCTAGCGAATCTACAGGTTGCAGTAGATGGAAAGTTCATTGTTAAACTTCCACTTTCTGAAGGAACTTCAGCCCTGGAGGCATCTCAAAAAACAGCAACCAAACGGTTCTTGGCATTAGAGCGACGAACGCCACCAATTGTCTGGAAAGGATATGTAGATTTCATAGAAGAATATGAGCGTCTTGGGCACATGAAGCTGGTACTTCCCACACACATACCATCGGATCACTACTTCATTCCACATCACTGTGTATTGAAGCCCGAAAGCAGTACCACAAAACTGCGAGTAGTTTTTGATGCGTCCTGTAAAACGACAATCAATAAATTATTAAATAATATATTGTACGCGGGCCCCACCGTGCAGAGCGAACTATTTGCAATCTTACTACGTTTCCGCACTCACAAATAAGTGTTTACGGCAGATGGCGGAAGAACCCATCAGAGGATCTAAAATTCTATAGACTCAAAACCGTCACATATGGTACTACATCAGCACCGTTCCTGGCAACCAAATGCTTGGATTATTTGTCTGAAAAGGCCAAGAAGCATCTACCGCTTGGGTCGTCC
Source organism: Drosophila mayri (assembly GCA_008042485.1). Lineage (NCBI taxonomy): Eukaryota > Metazoa > Arthropoda > Insecta > Diptera > Drosophilidae > Drosophila > Drosophila mayri. The sequence continues at coordinate 15,095 of VNJN01001594.1, forward strand.
GTACTCAAACACGATTTTTACGTGGATGACTGTCTCACAGGAGCAGACAGCATCCCAGAGGCCGTACAAATTCAACAAGAATTGAACAAAATACTGTTGCCTTCCGGATTCAAGCTCCGAAAATGGTGTTCCAACAACTCAGAGGTGTTAAGCCAGATTCCCAAAGAGGATATCGTCTCTAACGTCAAGTTAGACGAAACACTCCAACAATGTAGTGTTAAGACGTTGCTTTGGATGCCACAAAAAGATCAATTATGTGGACGATCTCAAAAAAGCGAAGCGTCAACTATCACCAAACGAATGGTCAGTTCGGAATCATCGCAAATATTCGATCCACTAGGGTTATTTGCCCCCGTGGTGGTCAAAGCAAAGATTTTCATGCAGACCCTGTGGGAATTAAAGATGGAAAAAGTATCGCGCTGATCGGCAAGCGCTAAACAACATGCAAATTCCGAGGCACATATTCGAAGGACAGGTGCCTGTTACACAAGAATTGCACACGTTTGTCGACGCTTCAGAACGGGCATATGGAGCAGCAGTGTATGTACGAGCGACATACAAAAATAATCAATTATCCGTTCGTTTGCTGTGCTCAAAATCAAGAGTTGCGCCGTCAGCGAAGGAGACGTTACCGCGGCTAGAGCTATGTGCCGCGGTTTTGGGAGCTGAACTAACCCACAGAGTCAGAAAGGATTTACGCATGTCTGAAGACAAGGCACCTGGGTATTTCTGGACTGATTCAACAGTAGTCCTGTCATGGATAAATGCTTCTGCAGCATCATACCACACGATTGTGGCCAATCGGATCGCGAAAATCCAGGCAGTATCGCATCAATCTCAGTGGCGACATGTGTCGTCCGCGAATAATCCAGCTGATGCCCGGGAAGAGGAATTGCGGCAAGCAGATTAGCAGAGCACAGCCTATGGCTTTTCGGACCTCTATTTTTACACGGTTCCCGAGATAAATGGTCCAAGGTACCGAGCTTCATTTCTAGCGACTTAGAACGCCGAGTGAAGCAGGTGAGCTTGCCAACATGTCAAGATCAACTAGGAAGCGAACAGTTGTAATCACAGCAACTCCTTTCACAAGTTACAACGCATTGTATCTTACATGCTGCGCTTTTGTCACAAGCAGAACCGATCTCCTACGATTAAGCTAAGTGTAGGTGAACTGACTTATGCTAGGACCCTCATCTTCCGCACTATTCAAAAAATTGAATTCAGTGCTGAGCATCGGCAGCTTCACGTCCACAGGACAGTGGACAAGAAAAGTTCAATTACCTCGCTGTCTCCAATAATCGGAAATGACGGACTCATCAGAGTAGGAGGGAGGTTGGAAGAATCTAAGCTGCCATATTCCGCAAAGCATCAAATCTTGCTCCCATACAATGATCCAATTGTGAAGATGCTGCAACGAGTGATGCATGAAGAGAACATGCATTGCGGACGCACAATCGTTGAGAGCCATAGCCAGACAGAAATACTGGATTCTAAACGTTAAGACAATGGCCAGAAGCATCATCCACAGTTGTGTCAGATGCACAAGGGCACGACCCAAATTGATGCAGCAAATCATGGGTAATTTACCTGCGGATCGGGTAACACAGGCTCGTCCATTCTCCAACTCAGGAGCCGACTACTGCGGTCCCTTTTGGATTCACCATAAAATCCGGGGAAAAAGACCAGATAAGGCGTACATTGCAGTATTCTGCTGTTTTGCCACGAAAG
>VNJN01001599.1:0-128176 GCA_008042485.1 Drosophila mayri
TTTTGAATCGGAAAGCTGTTCTATGCTAGTTTTCAAAAGGCTAACAAGTCTGCATACTTACTTTTTTGTATTTTAGGGTTGATAATGTTCTTAAAGTCGTTGTTGTTTTTGTGGCAGGAGTATTATTTGTGTTCGCTTTGGGTGACTAATTACAGGTGTGAGTGCGTGGGGTATGTGTGTGTGTTATTTTAGGTGTAGGGTGTAAGGTGTAAGTGCGGATGCAGTATCCCGATGCCACATGCCACACATGCTCAGTCCAATCCTACGGATGCAACGGGTTGTTAGTCGTGGTTGCGGGCCAAGAAGATGGCCACGATGACGGTCAGGATGGAGAAGGAGCTGCGCAGGGCGCCAGCACCACCATCGCGGCAAGGCCATTCCTCCAGATTATCCGAGCTGCAATTAAAGGTGGAACCAGACGAACAGGTGTGTTGAACTCTCTCTCTTCTCTTCTCACTGTTTAGATATCTCAAAGATATCTCACAGATATCTCACAAATATCTCACAGATACAGCGGATACGGATACGGATAGGGGTATGGATATGGGTGCGGATATGGGTATGCGAGTGGATACGGTGGATAGCGCTGTAGTGGATAGACAACATGATCTTGTGGCTCCTCATGGGGCACATAAAACAGTGGTGCTTGATGGTGGTGGCCTTGTGAAGAGGGTGCAGATTCTGGCGGGTAACTGGAAAAACACACAATCCAAACACTGAGATGATTGAACTCGGGACATGGGACACCACCTCGTCCTTCTCGACTCCCGGCCATGGCTCACCATTAAAGCTAATGATATTAGTGAAGGGGAAGGAAGGGGTTGGCACGAAAAAAAACTCCTTTGTCATTCGGTCAACCAACCCCGAGCTAGTTTGTTTAGGCCACGAAGGTAGTACAAGAAAAGCAAGTACATGCTAATGTTTAGCTTACATTTCGGTTAATTTCGGTTGGTTTTATTACACGCACACACAAAGAAAAACACAGTTGAGAAAGGAAAAGGGAAAAGGCCCAGGAAAATCAGGTGAGTGAGTCAGTTAATTGAGGAAAACATGTGAGGGTGTAGATGTTAGTCAAATAAGAGCGTGTGAGTGTTTGAGTTTTGTGAGGGATTGTGATTGTGGTTGGGAAAAACACTTCATTAGTTTTTGTTTTTAACTCATAAACTACACATAAAATATTCGAGCAGCATTCGAGTTTTGTCTGTCTCGGTGAAAGCGATATTTACTTGACACCAATAACACCGCAGGCTGCAAGGAAATAAATTTAAAAATTAATTATTAAGGAGAGAATTTAACAGATTTCACAATAATTAACTCACCAATGCGGCCACCAGCATTGCCAGTCTTCTTGGAATCCGTGTGGTTACCCAAACCCAGATCATCCTCCAGTTCGTGCAGCACACAGCCTCGGCCAATGATGGTTCGCTTGCCAGTCAGAGAGATCACTGTATCCGTGTAGGTAATGTCAATAATGCCCGTGGAGTTGACCTCCAGATTGCCCAGATCACCAACGTGACGAACATCGTGTTTGGGACCGCCGTGATCAACCTGAAATGGTTACCCAAAGATTAATTAGGCAACCATTTCTCACAATTCCAGGAGGTTAGGTCACCTTATCGGGATTATAGTGGGCACCCATGCTGGCACAGCCATTGCTCAGATCTCCCTTCTCATGGATGTGGAAGCCATGCTTGCCCTCCTTTACGCCCTCCAATTGGATGCGCACATGGACATTCTGGCCGCAATCGTTCTGGGTGAAGGTCACATTGCCCTTGACCTGGCTATTATCCGCCTGAACTGGCCCGGTTAGATAGGCTATGGCCTGGATGGCATTGTTGCGCTATTTAGGGAATTTGTTAATTAATTTATATAAATATTTGTTCAATAATTTATTTTATAGATTATACCGCCTGAGCCGCTGAACAGATTGTAGCACAAAGTGCCAGGGCAACCACTAGATAACGCAGCATTTTTAAAACTGAAAGTAACAAAAGATAACAACTGACACGTGTTAAAAATAAAAAACAAATGGCACTGAAAGGCTTAAGTTATAAATAAATATTTTTATTACATTTATTATAAGTGTATTTTGATTGCACAAACACCACTAGAACTAGATCAAAGCTAGAGATGATCTTTGTTTGTTATTTGTTTGATATTTGGCTATACAAATTGATTTAATTTTATTTTTAAAAGGGTATTGATATTAGAAATTTAATTTAGAATGACTATAAATAAAGAAAATTAATCAAATTAAATATGAAAAAGAGAAAGACGCGATTAATTGCTTCCTTAATATTCAATAATATTGATTAAGATACTTGGAATGTGTCAGCGAGGCAAGGCTTTCTCCCATTTTAAAAACAAATAAACTCAAATTAATAATGATAAATAATTAGTAAAATATAATAAATAATTTATAAATATATTTTCTTTATCGTTTTACTTCTGTAACCCAAAACGAAATACCAAATTCCACACTTTGAAAGATCTTATCTATTAAAGGTATGTCTGTATTTATTAAAAAGCATTCCCAAAACTATAACAAGATAATAAAATATATATAAAAGTATCGCTGGAAGAGCTCACATTAATCCAAGCTGCTCATCCCTGGCTTTGGACGTCATCAGGTGCACATTCACTTGATTCCATTAAATCGGACAGTTGTGTGCGGAATTGAAGCGCCTAACCTCAATTTATGAAACGATTTGTGGGTCATATACGAGATATTACCTCTGTGTGCCTGTATATAAACACATATATATATATCTATATATCTGACACAGACTCAGTTAAATGCAAACAGCCTTTTTCCACAGGGTTAAGTGCGAGTGCGGCTGCGGGGGAAGGTCAATCGGCAATCCACAATCAACATTCAACAATCTCTTTTTCGTACGCACTTTGCTGTGTGTATGGATGGATGTCAGAGTTTATTGATATTGAATAATGTTTGTTTATTAGTCTTATCGGTGTCTGTCCTATGCTGGCCAACAATCTTTCCAAGTCATGTCCCGGGGCAATCTTCAAAATTGCGGTCAGTACCTGCCTCTAAGAACGAGTATCCTTATCTGTAAAGCGGCGACAGCACTTGAACTCGGTTCTCAAATTTATGATTCTCACGCTGGCGGTATGACTGAATTAGACTTTTATTTTGGAAAGAATCGAAGAACTTGGAAGCCATGGAAAAATATTATAAATTGCACTCGTAAAAATATTTGATGGGAAATATAAAAATATGAAAAAAATAAAGAAGTTTCATACTAAAAAGTATTATTTTATATGACCAAACTAAATAAGGAAAAAATTTTAATAAACTTGAGAAAAATCAATGAAAACTGATGCATTTTTGTAGTATATTTTTATAATAAATCAAAATTAAAAATTATGGAATTCACAAGCTGAATAGCTTATAGTAATTCAAATATTACTAGTAGTTTATTTATATTTTTAAAAATTGTTTTATTCAGAGAAAGAGTATTTTTAGGTGTAAAACACTTAAGTCTTTATACCAATTTATTTATTCTGGTTCAAACTGTCACGAAATAGTTGACAAATTGCAACTAATCGTCATCGTTTGTCCATGAAATATGTGTTATTAAGGGCCTTCCCTGCTCGTTGATTGAATTTGATTGATTTGAAAATAATGGCTTAGGAAGGCGGCTATAGGAATCCACTAGAGCTATTCTCACAGGTGCCTTTAAATCGTATAAATAATCATTTCCAATGCCTGACAGCCGGTGCAACATGATTAAAAAACATTTTTGTTTATGGCTTCAAGCTCATCATGAATTTGCAAACAATAAAAACAAAGATTATTTCGCTACTCTTCCCAGCAATGACTTGGCAACTAATTTAAACGCTCAAGATATGCAGTTTGCAGATAAGAAAGATACATAAATTTCCACATATAGATATTGGAATTTGTAAGCCAAACAAAATTCAGGTAACAAAATTGAAGTTTTATTCAGAAAATCATAGCAAGTGTGGATCGTATGGGAGTTGGGATTCCTTGTTTAAATTATGTGTTTTGGTATATATAGTCTGAAGTGCATTATAACCCACACTGAGATGGATTTATAACTGGTTACTTTAACCCATTCAAGGGCAATCGGACAACGAACGCTGCCAAAATAAAAAGTGAGAGAATCACAAATACCTGAAACTGCGTTTTTACGTTAACTGGTTTTGGTTTAGGTTTACCTTTTTTATTATTTCTTGGTAATACGCAATCTCAGGTAATAAATATTAAAAGCTGGCTCAACAGAGAACGCTTTATTCTGCATTAAATAATGAAACCCACAGCAGCGACCCATTTTAATTGCACAACAATCCCGACTTTAGCTTCACCTTCACCCATTATTCCCAATCCTTGGCACTTGGCACTTGTTCTCTGTGCGATTCTGTATTTTTAGCGCACTCACCTTGTTAGCAACTATTTAACAATTGAGTAGTTATATTTTTTAGACGATCTGTACCGTTGGAGAACTGCGACGGAACTGTTTGGAGCCCCCGGCATTGCCATCGCAAATCGACTTGGTTTCGGTGGGGAGCTCTCCATGGGGGCAGAGAGCCGAGAATGGGGAGCGGACGCACCTGAGCACAGCGGCGAAAATTGCAGCAAACTGGTCACAACGATCTCGCGTGGGAGTGGAATAAAGAGTAGGTAGATTTACTCTTCGGCTTATCTCAAGCTGAGTATCTCTCTCTACCAAGTTCTCTGGAAACTTTCAAGATACATAGATTGATTTTTGGTGTTTACAAATGGCTATTAACCTTCTCGATATTAGATTTCTAATTATTTTAACAATTGGTGGAATAAGCCTGGTTATTTAATCGTGAATTCCATGAAAATTCCGCCAAAGCTGTGGGGACACGCTAACGTGGTTTTCGTTTAAATAGCTTATCACTGGCACGGCGGAAAAAGTGTGGCAAGCAGGCTCGTACCTACAGTAGGGTTCGATAATATTGGCAAGGTGAAGCATGGAATTGTAATTAATAATTAAAATGAATAGTAAATTTCAATAAAATATTTCAGAATTAATACTATTAAAGTCTGTTATTAAAGAATATTTTTATTGAAGATTTGTTTTCGGCTTCCTTCCTATCCATTTTGATATGTTTTGAAATTAAAAATGAAAGATTTTAAATATTACGGATTTATTTTTATGATTTAATCACTCAAAAAAAATGTATGTATTTTTAAAAAGATATTTTAAAGGGTAAGAATGAAGCATTCAACGATTTATATATTTATTATATATTTTTATAATATATTAGCATCAACATAACGTGTAGAAATAACAAACTAATTTCAGTTAATCGCAAATTGCATAAATTATTTTTGTTGATGCTTTTCATAATTTGAAAAATTCTTTGGCCGGTTCTACATATTTTGCCATCTCGTCGTCAGTTTTTTATAATTTAATACACTACATAAAGTTTAAAATAATGTTTATTTAAATTTATTACATTGCAATGTATTTATAACATTTTTTTAGGACATTTCACAACCCCCATAGATATACCTTCTCCTCTTTTTCTTATACACAGCCTTTGGTTCAACGACATCGAATATGGCATCCTGATCTCGTTTGACATCGGTCTCATTGCTTTTTGGAATTTGATTAAACTCAGGAGAAATTCCAGACGAGATATTTCCGTTGGGTAAAGTTATGTAATTAGATTGAAGGCTCATTGTTGGGATTTTAATAGAGTTAACAGACATAGTGGCAGGTTAATATATATAGGAAAAAAGCGTGAAATGCGTTTATTATCAATTTTCCGAGGTCTTTAAACTGTGGCTCGTTCAATTTCCTAGTCGAAGCTTTAATTATGTAAGTGAGTTTCAGCTTTAGTTCTAAAAACTTGAATGGAAATTCTTTTAGGAATAAAAACCTTTGAAGGCTAAATGATTTAGAAAAACGTAAACCATTCATTGAACTATTTTATTTATTCATCTGTTTAGCATTGCAATGTTATTATAATTATCACTACGAAAATTGGCTTACTCAAATATTAATCCAAAAAGTAGTTTTTCATTTAAAAGACCCAATTTCTAAAACAAATATCATATATTTTTCAGCCTCGATTCAGCAATCAAAAATAAAGAACACATTTATAATAAATGAAAATTATTCGTGTATTCACAGTAATAAAAATTGTGCTAAGAAAACCATTATATAATTATTACAATAATTATTAAAATAATCTCTCAATTATGTATATTTTTTGCAAAAACTACAAGACAATAGCCAAGCCCTACTTATCGCTAACAGAATGTAAGTACAGCAAACTACTAGATACTTTATAAAGTGTAAATTCTCCTCTTCAAAGGATGTTTTCTACAGTAATCATAGTTTAATTAATTATAATTTTGCACATGTCCGCCTTTTTTTTTTGTTTCGATCTTTATGGGATCGAGCTAAGCTAGTTTTCTTAACACTACGTTTGGTTCAGTTTCCTAGATAAGCTTGTGCCTGCCCAGGGAAGCTGTGTGCATGGGACTGCAGTTCTCAATGAGCATGGTCTGGCCCTCATCCGTCTTGTTATTATTATTATTGTTGTGGTGAACGCGCTTCATGGGACGCTTCCTCTCGAGATCCGTGCAGGGATGCAGCTCCACAGTCTGCAGACTCTGAGCTCTTTGGAGGGACAGGCGCAGGGGTTTCTTGGGCGGAGTGGGGCGAGTGGTGCGTGCCTCTGTGGCTGGCTTTGATTCGTTTTCGCTATCAAAGTCCAGGGACTTGACACTCCTCATGTCGCTGGGCAGGCGGGCTCTCAGGGTATGGGCCTCGCTCTGACGCGGTGTCTCCCGCCGACTGTTGAGTCTGCAAATGGAAATACGAGATAAATCAGTAAGGCTGATCAAAGGCTTAAAAAGGATCTAGGGACGTACCCATTATATTGATTGAGATGCTCCACACTGCGGGCATGCGCACTCATCAGATGCTCGCGATGCAGCTGCTGCTGCTGCTGGAGAGCATCCCTTGGACGATCCCTATGCTGACGATCCCTGTGCCGCTCTTTCTCCCTGCGATGGTGCTGCATGTAGGCCGAGTCGCTGTTTATGGAGATCTTCGAGGCAGACAGGGACTTGGAGGGCATGGAGTACATGTGCGGCAGTCGTTCCCTTAGATCAATGTGGGTGTTCTCCTTGATCAGCGTCTTGGTCACATGACCAGGCGGTGTCTGAGCTCCAGCATCTTCGCCCATCAGCTCAATGGGCTTGCCACCAACCAAGGTGGTGATGTAGTTGCCGCGTTGAAAAATTAGCGGCTTCTCTGGCGGCGTCGAGGGGGGTGAGGAGATGCTGATGCTGGTCACGTGCTGCGACTGATTCGAGGAGGCTTGCTGATGGTGCAGCTGCTCCTGATGATGCTGCTGCTGCTGCTTTGGAGAGTGGTGCTCCTTCACAGTCTGCAGCTCTCGCACCTGTTCCTCCAAATAGGAGATGCGATGCTGCAGCCTTGTGTTGTTCTCCTTCTCCTGGTCGAGTTGTTTCTGCGGTATGGGCACCGATTTCTTACGCAGCACCACCATCTGACACTTGCCCGAGCTGCCCACTTGTTTTTGAAGCTCCTCCTTGGATTTACCAGTGACCAGGCGTCCGTTGATCTCTAGGATGCGATCTCCCTTGTACAGGCCATCGCCTTCGAGGGCCCATTCCACATAGAAGCCCGGTTGATCCGTCCTCTGCTGGGCTGCCCAACGTCCCGAAGTGGCATGAACAGCATGCAGGCTGAGGGTAACTCCCGAGCTAATGATATTGTAGAGGGTCTGGGCCTCGGGCTTGGACTTTTCCAGGCGTGCCTGCAGAGCACGAGCCTCTTCGACAATAGATAGCATCTGCAGCTCCTCCCTGCCCAGAGCATATTCCAGTTCAGCCTGTCGAATGCGGATGTCTATGTTGCTGTGAAAGGATTGGAGTATCAGAAGCTGTTTTCTTGGATTAGGTACTCCATACTTACTCTGTTATATCGAGCTTCTCCAGGGCGCTCTTCAGATTCTTGATCTTGATGCGCTTGTTCTCCGCCTCGGCCTTCAGCCGGTGCAGTTTCTGCTCTGCCGCTGGCTTCTCGGACTCATCCAAAGGCGGTCCCGTAGGCCTGGGCAATTTCCCCAAACACAACTGAATGCGCAGATTCTGGATGACTGCCTCTCGATCCTGGAGAGCCGAGCGCAGCTCCTTCGATTCGTTGCGTGTGGAACGCGAGGAGAGAGTGCCGCTCAGAGAGCCACCTTTGCGCCTCCTGCCCGTGGTGGAGCAGGTACTAGGAGTGCTGATCGGCTCTTGGTTCGTCGTTTCCGCCGTCGAGTGCAGACTGTACTTGGCGGCACTGCCACAACCCTTCGGATTGAGAATGGTCTGCAAGAAGGGAAAGGCCGAACAAAGAGATGAGTTTATCTCAGTTTATAAAACGAAATTCGTGATTAAAGTAAAGTCGGGTCATTGTATCTTGATAAGAAATATGGGTTTTGTTTATTTTAAAGATTACAAATCTCTTGGAAGCATTTTAGGATTATATATAAAGTCTTCATAGTGGAGGGAAGAGTATTTTGGGGGTCTATATTGAGCTCTACTCCTTGGGTATATCGTACACCCCACACTCCCTATTGGCCGGCACCGAAACATCTGTAAATTGGGGTTTACAATTAGCAAAGTTTAATATGAGTTAATGTTTAGCCATAGACCCCACCTATCTTCTTGGGATAGGGCAAGTTCAGGTTGTCCATAATCTTGATAAACTCCTCTAGGTTCTTGGTCAGTCTGGGATTATAGCGCTTCTCCTCCCAGACACTGCTCTCCAGCTGACCTCTGGAAAGGTTGTGGATGTAGCACACATAAATAAGTCTCACAGATTTCAAAATCGAGGATCCAACTCACTTGTAATCATGAGCCGGATAAATACGATAATTCTCCGGCAGCGTAAAGATCTTGCTGTGCACATTCTCGTAGAGATTACGGGGCGAGCCCTCCTGGAAATCAGTGCGTCCGCAGCCGCGTATCAATATAGTGTCTCCAGTGAAGATGCAGGCTTGATCTTTGATAACATAGCTCATGCAGCCATTCGTGTGTCCCGGCGTGGCCAGGGTGTCTATCACATGGCTACCAAACTCAATGCGATCCCCCTCCTTCAGGTGGCGATCCGCCTTGGCTCCACTGGCAGCGGCAATTACCGACTGACACCCAGTGAGCTGTCGCAACCAGCCGCTGCCCGTTATGTGATCGGCATGCATATGGGTGTTGACTTTTGGTGTTGGGAAAAATACACGGAAATAGTTGGATGCCACGATGAAATTACCTAATCACTTACTGGCATACTTCAGCTGAAAGCCCAGATCCTTGACCAGTTGGGCATCCCGTTTGGCCTGCTCCAGCACGGGGTCAATGAGCACGGCCTCGCCGTTCTTCAGATCCGCCAAGAGGTAGCTATAGGTGCTGCTTTCGCCATCGAAAAGCTGTGTGTATACTTCCAGATAGTAACTCACGAATTCCATAAAATTAATCCCTGGGCTGTACATACTTGGCGGAAGAAGAAGTCGGGCGAGAAGGGCTGACGCTCTGGCAGACTCATGATACCGAGGGAGCTCAACGATCGTATGTGATTGCTGGACAAGATCGTGGGGTTGATTCTTTGGGTTGAGAGCCGCTTGACGGCTGACAGTATACTGGGGCCCATGGTGATACGCTTCTAGCTTCGTATCTCTATTCGCCGCACTTCGGTTGACAGTGGACTGCTCGGCGATTTTCTATTTCGCGTTTCGCTTGATAAATATTTCGAGTGTGTGGAGCTTACTTGTATTTAGTTAATCAATATTGAGTTCTTACTAATTTATTTAATCTCTGATAATTGAGCACTTTATTATTGTTGTATTTGTATTTTAGTCCCTTATTATCACATTCTCATTACACTTAATCAGAGAGGTAGTATATATCACTGGAGAAATCTATGAAAATGTTATAGTTACAAAGCGCTGGAATAACAAACAGAATTTGAGGGCGCACACAGAGAACAGAAATAATATCTGCCACAAATATATAACAGCTGATGTGTTGAGTTTCGCCGAGTTGGATTTTGTTCAGATTTTTCAATAAGCTCTATATATAAGCTTTTTTGTGGGGCAAACCTGTTGGGGAACCTGTTGCTAAAGCTTTTGGAAGACTCAACACGAGATAGGGGACTACGTGATGGGCAGAAATATAGGTTTCAATTTATATTGCTAGCTCATGTATAAATCCCCAGTCAAATATTAAATAGTTTACCAAAATATATATAATTGAAATTGATATATGTATATTTTTATCATATTTGTAATATTTTCATGAATTTTGAAAAGGCTATTTTAAAGGGTAAGTTTGCAAAGCATTCAAAAATGTATATTTTTATTATTGTAACATAATAGCATCAACATAACGTTTAGAAATAAGAAAATAATTTCAGTTAATCGTAAATTGAAAAATTAATGGTTGTCTGCGCCATTCTTATTTTGTAAAATTCTTTGGCCGGTACTACATATTTTGCCATCTCGTCGTAAGTAAGTTAGTTATAATTTAATACACTTCATAAAGTTTTAAATAATGTTTTTTAACTTTATTATATTTCAATATATTTATTACATTTTTTTAGGACATTTCTTCTTTAACACATTTCACACCCCCCCTGCTTCTTACTCTTCCTCTTATACATAGCCCTTAGTTCAATGGCATCCTGATCTCGTTTGACTTTGGGCTCATTGCGTTTAGGAATTTGATTAAGCTCAGGAGAAATTCCAGACGAGATATTTTCGTTGGGTAAAGTTATGTAATTAGATTGAAGGCTCATTGTTGGGATTTTAATAGAGTTAACAGACAGAATGGCAGGTTAATATATATTGGAAAAAAAGCGTGAAATGCGTTTATTATGAATTTTCCGAGGCCTTTAAACTGTGGCTCGTTCAATTTCCTAGTCGAGTCTTTAATTATGTAAGTGAGTTTCAGCGTTAATCATAAAAACTTGAATGATATTTCTTTTAGGTATAAAAGCCTTTGAAGGTTTAATGATTTAGAAAATCGTCTACTATTCATGGAAACTATTATTTTCATTCACCTCTTTAGCATTTCAATGTTATTATAATTTAAAGACTTCGCACAGATTGTGTAATTTGTATTCTTTAATGCAACTATTATTTAAATTATCAGGTTATTAGATTATTGTACATCTCGGTGTTTTAATCTTGGTTTTATAGAGTAGAATTGTAGAATTAGTTAAGTCCTGTATAGCATCCGGACTCGGTTCGACAGAGGCATAATCGCTTTCGGAAATCCGATTAAACTCAGGGTAAACTCCGGCCGAGATATTTTCGTTATGCAAAGTGAAGTTATTAGGTTGAAGACTCATTGTTGCGACTTTAATAAAGTTAACAGACAGAATGGCAGGTTGATATATATAGGAAAAATAGCATGAAAGGCGTTCAAAATTAATTTTCATAGGTCTTTAAACTGCGATTCGACTCGATTCAACATCAGGTTAATTCCTAACGAAATCCGTTCCTGTCGTAAAGGTCTGAAAATAATTTTAATATGCTTGATGTTATTACAATTTAAACACTTTGCACAGTTCGTGCAATTTTTATTTTTTAATGTTTAAATAATATCCATCATGAGCTTATTATTGTATTGTACAATTCACTCTAATCTTGCTTCTACTGGATATCTTCATTGAAGAATTAGTTAAGTCCTTTATGGCATCCAGACTCGGTTTGACCGAGGCATTATAGGTTTTGGGAATTCTATTAAATTCCGGGGAAACTCCAGACACGTTATTTTCTTCGGGAAGAGTAAAGTTATTAAGTGTACGATTCATTTTTGCGATTCGAACTATAAAAATAAAGCCAATAACAGGTTGCTATATATGGGTAAAAGGCGGTAAATCTTTATTTAAGCGTAAATTGCTTGGAAAATTCATTTTTAAAGGTCTGTGCTTAGTTTCTTAGTCGAATTGAATTGAGTTGAACGTCAACCATTATTCCAACTATTGTATTTATTCATATCTTTAGCATTTCAATGTTATTAAAATTTAAACACTTTGCTAGTTCTTGTAATAATTCAAGGTCATAAAATCCTTACATTTCCTTTATGAATAAAACATTTTCAAAAAGTGCCTTCAAGAAGAAAAAGCCGTTACAAAGTACTGTCTCAGCTGCATTTACAATATGCACATTTCGAGACTGCAACAACCACCTTCTGGACAATACTTAGGTTTCCTGGCATCCCTGCGAACCAACCCCTTAAGGACCTTAAGGAGTCGTTGAGAAATTGGTACAAAATTAATATTTAAAGGAACTGGACATTGTCCACTGCGAAGGGCGAACGTGAGAACTTCCTTGTCAGCCGGATTTCGGTTTAAATTTGTTGACTTTTTCTTAGATCGTAAATAAATTTGCATATTTAACCGATCTCGGTTTCTCATTCATTAACAGCTCGCAAAGGAAAAACTCGCCGAGTAATTGATGTAATTTTGTGAAAGGAATTAATTGAGCAGAGAATATATATATATATATATGCTGAGGTACAGCTAAGGGTGGCTTTTATTTCAGGTAGGAAAACCTTTTACAATATTTCCGTTTCCAAAGAAAACTATATCGATTTCGTTTCGTTTTGCTTTCGATGTAATATAAGTTCACCTTTGGTTATGGCCAATTCAGCAAAGATTGGTGCCTATTAGTCGTTATTGCCTCCCCCGAAAAAGCAGCCGTGTCTAAACACCTGTGTCGGCTAATGATTCGCATCGATGTTGACGTTTTCATGTTGATTTCTGAAGCATCCGAAGCTCGGAAGGTGTGTACGTACACAAAACGTATTCGTCACTCACTTTTGCTTTCAATCATTTCGCCGGCAAGTGAAAGTTCCCATTGTGGACGACGGACTTCTTTCTACTAATTTTGCCAGACTGAGGGGAAAAAGACTGCCAGGTGAGGAGGTTTATGTGTCTAAATTTAGTTATGATTATTGCGGTTAAAAAGTCAAAGATTACCCTGGGGGTCACCTGCCACTTTCTTCACAATTTCAAAAACAAAACCGAAACCAAATTCTCTCCAGGAAATAAATGTTACATTTTTGTTTATATTTTTCCGTCATTGAAATATAATTTCACTTTTCTCACACTTGTTCAGTTATTCCACTCGTTTCCACCCACATACAAATTTCCAGCTCAGCGGCTATGCAATATTTCACACATAATATCTATTAAGAAAAAGATATATCTATATTTAGATACTCAAACTCCAAATAGTTTTGAATGCAACAATGACTCTGCTTTGTGAGCTGCGCGTGAAAGTGTTGAAAAAATAAGCTTAAAAATGCATTCAAATGCATTTGCAATTAATTGTTGTAAATTGCTTGTGTGTTTTTTGAGTTTTTCCGTCTTTATTTTATATTTTCAATGGTTTATTAATATGCATTTATTTGGTTTAAAAATTCAGAGGGTGTAGTGAAATTTTAGTGGGATTTTGTAGCTTATTGAGGATTTTATATGAGGAGTTTTTATGATTTTTCAAAGATGAAGGGAAGTCATTCATCAGTGACATCCAAAGAAGACAACTTTAGAGGGTGGATAGTGCAAAATTTAGTGGCATTTTGTGGATTTTTATAGATTAATAATAATACTTTTTTATGGATGAAATTAAAAATTAAAATTAAGCAAATAAAAAAATGTGATTTTCCCCTCTCTTTAATTTTCTCACTAAAAGTTATAAATACATATATCTAAAGCCCTTTTATTAAATTGATTTTTAAGTTCATATCTCAACATATTTTTTATGAATAGATTTTTAAACATAAATGTCCACCCTCATTAATAATCCTTAACAACAAATCGTGATCTTTTAGGGTAATTTATTTTCGGCTTTAGTTGATTTCTGGTTTTTTGTATGGCATTTGCTTGCTTGTAGCTCGGAGATTTATGTTTGAGCTATTGGCGAATTTCGTTTTGGCCAACTTTCTAGCGTGAGGCGATGCCAAGTATTTGCCACAGCCTACGGCTTACACTCGTAGCTATTGCTAAGGCCCCACAGACCCTCCCTGTGCGTGTCAATATCTAATTAGCGCAGATACGTAGCACTTGCGGCCTTACATAATCGAATCAGACAATGGGGCGGGCGGGGATGTTGCATTAATTATGTGTTGGGCCTTACACAATACCCATATCTACTTATTAGAGGTGCATATATAGGGGCAGGGGGGCGTGGCACTCACCATGGAGGCGGATTTCTGTTTGGCGAAGGCGCGATGATGCGCGGAAATTGGTTCGCTAACCACACTTCCGGTGTCCATAATGGGGAAAAGCTACACAGCTTCAAATCGGATGCAGATCGGGTTTAGGTCTGAAAGATATGGAAAAAATATATTCAGATATAAATGGTATAAAGAAAAGGTTACAGCCTAACAAGAAATGATTGTAAAAACTTATTTTTATAATTAATACTAATAAAAATTAAATATAAAATAGTATCTTATGCCTCATTTATTTAAAAATTAAAGGAAATGGGAAAAACCTTGGCTGGAAAATTATTTTAAATGTAAATTATGATACAGTATTTTAATATATTATTGCATGCCTCATTTATTTTTTAAAAATAATATAAGCTATAAAAACGAAGTATATAAAATATAGCTACCAAGAAAATCTATGAACTTGAAGGTATTTTTATAGTAACAATTATAGCGCCTCAGAAAATGTATATAATCAAGGTGTTAACCTCTTTAACTTGACAGTGATAAATCTTCAGCTGAACTTTGAACTTATAGCGGACAGCCATAGTCCTAGACACCAAGTCAAAGTCACTTTAATTTCGCGTTCCGCTTGGCAGGCCAAAAACAATTGGTGGCTGCAATTTTCGTCGGTTCGTCGGGTTTTACAACTTTGGCACGTTACATTTGCCAGTTTAACTAGCCCTTTGAGTTCAGAACAAACCAGAGTTTAGCTATGAATACATCTTGAATATATGGCATTTCGAAAAGGGAAAAAACAAGGAAAAGGAAATATATATCATATGCAAATGAGACGACGCACTTTCGGTGGTTGAGAGAAACGCATTCGATGTGCAGATTTGCACAGCCGCAAGACTCTTTTCGAGGAGATTGTATCTGCATCTGGCGGATGAGGTTGCATAGATCACATTACTTAATGTGCCGGCAACTGTTCATTTCCCTCTTCTCTGGGCTCTTTTCACTTGTTTGTTTGCTTGCTTGTCTTCTTTTTTTTTGTAGATTTTTTTTTGCCTTTGTCGGCCTGCGAAGACAAAGCATTTTCATTCATAGTGCAATTGTCATAGATACTTGTGACATACAAAATGTATCTCACAGAGAGTGCCGCTTACCGTTAGCTTAGCTTTTATTGAGTGCTAAAAAACGGGGAAGTTCTGCGGAAAAGCACTTCCCATTGAGCTAGAAGATTTCCCAGGCGGAACCGTTGAGCAAAAAGTTAACTTTCGTTGCGGAAATATTTCTAATCGAAGTTGGTGAACAGTTACAAAAGGTAATGGTTATTGGAAGAACTGAAAATATGTATATTTTATGGGAATAAGTTCTTAAAATTATTTATAAGAATTTCTTAAAGGAAAATAAATACATTTAATGTCTAGAAATTAATTTTTAAGTTTTAAAATATCTTATTCTTCAAGAAAATGTATCTTTTTTACTATATATTCCGGAAATGGTTATAGTCAAAATTGGTAAACGGCTCTAAATGAAAGAGGCCTTAGAAAATATTTAAATTTTGTGGGAATAAGTTTTTAAAGCCATAAAATGCCCGGCTTAATTATTTATAATATTTTCTTTAAACAAACTAAATACATTTAATTCCTAAATAAATTATTTCGGAGTTTCAAAGTCTCCTATTCTCCAGGAAAATGTATCTCTTTTACCATCAATTTAATGTTCTTCTCGTACAATTTTGTTTTTCTTCCCTTTTCGCCTTCAAGATAAACCCCGAAAGTCATTAGTCTTGCAGGCTAATTATCATGCGAGCAGCGTTCTACAAAGTTTAGCCAAGAACAAGCAACAACATCACCATCTTTTGGGGTTTTCAGTTGCGTGTTTAGATAGGAACCAGAAATATAATATAAACCCCAAGGGGGGGTTACAGCTCTTTTGGGTTACCTTGCCCAATGTGGGCCTATCATTAATCTAATTTCGCTTTAATGTTTAATTGTGGAAGCCAGAGAGATCGCAGGGAAAAGTAAGACAGATAGAGAGACCTTCTTCGACGAGTACTCGCACATTAGCGACTGGATTTGAATCTAAGTATCTCCCCTGGAAGCTTGTACTTTGTTAGAACGCTTTGCTAATGAGCTGAAATTAAGGGAAAACTGGAGAGAAGAATCTGTGGAGGTATCTAGTCAGTATCTAGCAAGTATCCAGCAAGTATCTGCCATTCGCCAAATTGCACTAGTGTCAGTTACAATTCACAATTGGCTGTGGGAAAAGTCTGTCAAGCGTTAAGATCGTTCAACTATACCCTCTTCTACATATACTCGTAGCACTTAACAACGTCTCTGCATGTAGCTCCGACTTATATGCATGTAATTATTTATTCTTTAATTTGCGTGCCCAACTTGAGAGGGTTCCCTGTCTTTATAGTTTCTATATATATTTAGGAACGAGAGCAAGTGCAGCAAGGTACTTCCCAGGCCTCTGCGACTCGAAAATGTGGGCGCTGGAAGCCACTGAAGCGCAACCAGACCAAGAACAAGTGCCTTGTACTCCATAATCAAGATATTAGGAAGGGAAACGTGACGAGGGGGAACATACATACATATATACAAAATAATACTAGCTCTATATAATTAAACAAATTAAAAAATGTATTGTTCCTGAAAACCATTTAGGAAATATGTAAATAAGGGAGCTATGGTGAAGAAAATACCATATTTTATAAAGACTTGAAAAGTTAAATGAATGAGTTTAAGAGTATATTTATTTAAATTTAAACTTTTGCTTGTGTAGAATTTTTCTTCTTATTTGAATATTAAATTATTCATGTTTAAAAACATTAAGCAAATGAAACCTAAAACAGATTTAAAGGCAAAATCAAGACAAATCTTAAACCCTGGCAAAAGCTTAGTCACCATCAATTACCTTCCAGTAAATTACATATTTTTTAAGAACCCACACAATAGCTCACTCTTCCACCTCTAATTGCCTCAGTACAGTGGAGCTCCTCTGTAATCATTTCCAATTGGACTTCATTCATGTGGCAGCGCTTCCGGTCGCGGAGTTTTAAGCCAAGTTAAGTTAGTTGTTAAAGTTGGCAGTGAGTGAAAAGAAGCCGCCGCAGTTATGAAGCAATTTTCGGACTCAAGGTAGCCGGTGGCCGCCGCAACAATGTTTTCCACAACCCAAGAACAAGCTGCAAAATTGTGGATGTACTGTTACATCTAAATTCAAGTTGCAAATTGCATTTTCGATGGCCAGGCAAGTGGAACGCCAATGTCCAACGATGTCCAAGTGAAACTTGTTCGGTATCTAAATTCCGGTCTAACGATCTCACGCAGAAAATGACCCAAATAAAAAAATATACATTTATTAAGCCGGCGAAATGGTGACAAGTTTATTCTACTTTTTATCATTTCTCTAGAGTTTCCCAGAAGGAAAGGTCCAGGGGTTTGAAATCGAACTAGCGGTAACTCTCCAAGATTCTTGCAATAAATTCCAATCAGCAGAGATCTCAATCGGAACTAGTCATTGGCCATATATCAAATGCAGTCCGTTCGGATATAGTCATAGTGTGTGTATGGTGTGTGTTGCGTATGCCAAAACTCATCTTCCCACACGTCAAATGAGGAATTTTATGTTAATTTAAGGCATAGAAATCAAATGTAATTTATTGCTTGAAATCTAAGCACTGATAAAAATATAAAAAATTAATTTTAAAGATTTAAGGTGATATTTCATCCTTAAGGAATTATTTATGCTTTTAAATCTTTTTATATTTATTTTAAATGAGCGCATAAATTGTACACTTCAATTAGTTTACAAAGGCCTTTCATATTATAAAGAATTGTGTGATATGTATTAAAGGAAATAAAATTCTTTTTAAATTTCAGATATACAACTATAAAAGTAAATAAATTAAAATTAGTTTACAAAGCCTCTTAATATTTTTTATTTCATTTTTATTATTCAAATTTTTGTAGCCACTAAAATACAGATTTCTTTGATTATTTTATGTTTACTTATTTGTATTTTAAAGAAAATCACCTCATCAATCTTCAAAAACAATAAACTTGTATTTCTGTGTACATTTTTTTGTAGGGGGCGTATCTGCCACGCCCCTCCCTCTCGCTGTTGTTTCTTGTTTATTATTGCTTTCCAAGCGCGCCTACAAAAAATTGCTATGAGATGAGCTCAGTCAGTGTTCGCACTGCGCGCCCACAAATCGCTGAACAATGCAAAATTATTTTGCTCAATTACTTAAATGGAGATGACACCTGGTTCTAATACAAACTGGCTTCTATATAATAATAATGATAATAACAAAAAGTAATAACTTGTTTGTTACGCTTCGCTGTAGATGCAAATGCGAAATGTTATCTAACAGCTGCTCTCGCTGCTAATGCGCTATGTTAACGACGCTGTTGAACTTTTCAGCTGTTAGAAGCATTCTGAGCGTGCTAAGCTTTGTAGCGTTTTTGCCAGCCGTTTAACAGAGCCTCTTTAGCTCAGTGGCAGAGCACTGGTCTTGTAAACCAGGGGTCGTGAGTTCAATCCTCACAGGAGGCAATTGCGCCCAAACTTTATTTTTCTTTTATTTGTTTCTCATTATATTTACTTTTTCGTTTTTTATTTAATTATTTGCCTTGCAATTTTCATTTTCAGCAAGGCTGCAATAATTATAATAATAAGCTTTAATTCGCTTGCTGTTTCTGTAACATCTCCGCGGTATTATTAATAACCTTAATGAATAAACATTTGCCCTGCAGGCGCCAAATTAGGTTTGTTTTTATTTTATTTTGTTTTAATGTGGTTTTCCTATATAAACCTTAACCCCTGTCTGGTTCGTAGTTTCCCAACACCTGCGCCCTGTGTGAGTGAGTTATTTACGAGCTGAAATGTACACAAATTAGCCCAGAGCTTGGCAATTGGCTTGGCTTGTCGCTGGGTTTTATTATTATGTGTGTGCACAAGTGTCACAAAGAGAGAAAAAAGGCAGCCCCGACATTGATAATTTTAATCGCTTCGGAGGCTGCTGCTGCATGGCCAACAAAATGGTCCACTGAGCGGGTCTAAAAGCCACCTGACAACTTGGCCAAGAATACGGACTTAATGGACTTGACATAAATATGGAAATTTCTTTGTTTGTTTTCGGGGTTTATTTGTCTTGGCCAAGATCTGAACTCTGAGTGGTTACAAAAGAAAGGTCGTTGGTTTCTTTGTTGAATTAGATGTTCTAATAATTGGAATAATCAGTGGTGTTATATCATAAGAAGAGGATATTGAGTAAAGTAAGAGTTGTTAGTGGTAAAAGTTAATAGAACAATATAAGAACTAAGCAGTTGAAAGAATTTATTATAAAGAAAAACATGGGTATAAATTTCCATTCAAAGAAATACTCCTCACTTATTTGCTCATTTTTAAACAACTTCAGTGGCCTTTGATCACCTATAGCACCTATAATCCCATTGTTTTCTCTGTTTTTATGGTCTGTGCTTACTTTGCAGCTGTTGTTGCCAAGCCAGTCGCCGATAATTGGCCATCATTTTCAGGGGGCAATTATTGCCTGGCGTATTTAATATCATTCACTGTTAGAATGCCAGCTGTCTCCGGCTGTCTTAAGATGCAGATTGAGGTCGCGAAAGTCTCGGTGACTTTATGCAAATCAATTCTTAGAAAGTCGGCCTGCGATAAGAAAGTGCAAATTGCCTTGGACCAGAGATCGATCGGAAATACAATCGAAATGAAAGCGAAAACTATGCTGAATAGTGTTAGTTTTGACTTGGTTTATATATACATAGTATCTGAGCGATGGGAGCTCTCGTTTTAATTGTTACAGAAAGAAATGAATGAAAGTGAAAACGCCGGCAAAACCGACAAACAGTTAGACTGAAAACAAAGTCAACATGTATGCAAAGTTATCAACTCACCAAATCTTGGCTTTCTATTCCCACTTAGTGGTTCACTTGGACAAAAACAAAGTCAGCGTGGATGCGTTGATGCATCTCTTGAACAAGAAATCACGACTATGAAACCCACATAAAACCAAAGAAACAGTCATAGCTAAATTCACATAACTAACAAATACCCAAAAATAAAACAAACTTTGATTAGGTTGTTAGCATTGAAAAAAGCCACAAAGGAAAGAGCAGACAAATGTCTAAGAAAAAAACAAAAAAGAATCCCAAATCAAAGACGAAACCCAAAGAATATGTAAATCACACTCGAGAGACATCCTGTCGTTAAAGGGTTTGGCATTTCAATGAAGAAATGGGAAGCCGATCAATTGTTATTCAAATGCAGCTCGATAACAACGATTTCCAAAAGGAAATATATAATTAAAATTAATGACAAAGCCAGACACATCTTGCATATATGTATAACCCTCGAAAGGGGTCTCTCTCTCTCCAGAATAGATTGTGATCTTTGGTTTCGGATTCTGATTCCAACCGCAGAAATCTCATATGTAATTATATGGTCAGAGATCGAGTCAGATTTTACGATTTGATTTGATTGATTGTGGCTACTGAGAGGAATTCCACTTGCGAGATACTTTGAACTTGGTTATGCCTTAATAACTTAGCTAAAAAACCCCACTGATTATTACTGCCTTATCTTTGATTCATTAAACAATAAAATGGCATTTTAATCGACGTCAAGTAATTTATTTATGAGGTTTCTCTGGCCTGGCCCTTTGTTATGATAACAAAATGTGAAAGAGTTTGAAAGTTTAGCCATAAATATTCAGATATCAGAACCGTTCACTCTTCGCTGGGGATTATGCAAGACTGAGATGAGGAGGAGTGGCCTTCTAAAAGATAAAATTGCTCCATCATCATTATAATGGCTCTGTTGACACCGATTTCAGCACACACACACATTCTGAACTGCAATGCCTAACCTTTCGCTTTTCCATTGATTCATTCGAAACTATTGTCAAGACTCTACTTACCAGCTTTAAGTACGGATTCCAGTTTAAAACTCTAAACAATAGCAAATCGATGGCAACATTTCATTTCATTGCATTTGATTGGTTATTGGTTGGACAAGAGGGAGGAACGCCAAAGCCGAAGCCTCAATTTGGTGTTTATTGTATTGTGCGAATTATTTACACTCAAAGCATAAATCAATGATGTCAATTGATGGCAAGTCGATCGATTGTTTCGAACCGCAACGTTGGGGGACCGTTACTAAAGCGTCAGCGGCACAGATTTATTGCGATATTTATTTATTTAATTTTTCTTAAATTTATTTCCATTGATTATTTCCGTTTAATTATGCTCACTTCCTCTGCGCATTTCCTTTTGTTTATGGAGGCTACAGGAAATTTACTCTATCGCCACTTGGGATAGGTAAACAAAAACACACAATCAACACACGAATGCAGGTTCCAAATGCAAGAAGGTTCGTCGCAGTCGCGCAGGCGCAGAGAACGAATCACGAAATTGCAGGGGAATATATTTATTTGAATAAAGATATAGCGATGTATATGGACACGGCACACCCGATCTCGTCGACGGTTGGATGATTTCTGAACATCGTGACTTGAACGGCAGCCAAGCATTACACTAAGCCGCTCTCCGCTGGCTGTGGCACTCTCTCGGGGCAGTGGTGGCACAAGGAAATCGCTAGCTAGATAGATAGATAGATAGATAGATAGATAGATAGATATAGATAGATAGATAGATAGATGGATGGATAGATATTAAATTCCTAATATACTTATATTAATATAAAATGCAATAGATCATTAAATAAAAGTAGTTGAAAGTAAAAACCATTTGAAATATAATTTAGATAAATAAATAACTATTTAACATACAGTAAAATGCTCATTTTATTTATTTAAAAATTTCAATTTACTTGAATAAAAACTAAAGAATTCATTTAAATAAATACAAATTCCTTCGGCATCACTGATATAAAATATTTATATATAGCTAGATTCCTCATTCCCCTTGAGGGTTGATAGGTTATTCAGAGAACAAAGAGAGACCCAGAGCAAGACCCTGCACCACCAATGAGCTCGCTCGCTTGCTGGCAAAGTGCACTGGGTTCCAGATTTATTGGGTTAAACTTGCCCGCGGCGATCGTAATGCCTAAATGCTTAATAGAGTTCCAGTGCATTGAACTCATCCACTCCCTCGTCTTGCCAGTGGGTGTCACCGGCTCCTCCCTCTCCTCCTCCTCCTCCTCCTCCTCGACTGCTGCCTATTTTGACAGCTGGCGCTGCATCACATCCGAGATTTTACGACTGCCTCATCTTAAACTGCTCATTTGCCTGCTGCTCCAGTTGCATCATCATCGCGGTCGACATATGGCTCTGGATTATCTCCCTCATATCTGTAGAGTTTCGGTCTGATGAGTCCGCTCGTGCGCAAAGTCAATTAAAATGATCACAACAATCCCGAGCGCCGATACCGGAAAAAAGAAACCCCTTTTAACCCAGATATATCGGGTCTGCGTAGGGGTTGCTGGCGTTGATTGTATATTGCCCTTCATTAAGTGCAACCCAAAGCAGATACTGGCGAGCCGAAAAAGGATTCAAGAGCTAGGGCATAAATCAAAATTAAACAAAAATTAAAATAGGAAAAAAATAAAAGGATAAAAGCAGGCGCGCGTGCGCCTCAAGTGCGCCACAGCACCCTAATTGCGAAATTTTTTATGGCTTGATATCGTTTCGATTAGCTAATGTGAGGCTGGGCCAAAGGCATGTGGCATATATGCACATATATGGGCTATAAATCAAAAGAGTTGAGTGAAATGTGCTTGTACCGTTAGAGACCGAGCGTCTATTACCAAATCCACAGAAAGCTCCGGCGCTAAGCTCATTTCCATACCCGCGTTTGTTGCTTAAGTCTTTCGTTTCGCCAGCGAACCAAGACAAAAAATTAAGAATATCGAGGAGATATTGCCAGAGCCTGTCGACAAACAATACAAAAATTAAGAAAAAATCCTCTCCCCACCGAAAAAAAAAACAAAACACTTCCTCTCTCAGAAAAAAAAACGAAAGAAAAACAAAGGGAAAATCACTTGACGCTGTCAGTTACGCGAGGCCACTTTTTATGATTTTTCCTTTACAAACCTAAGTAAGAAAAAGGAAAACGAACACCGCAACTTGCTTTTCTAGATTTTCCTAGAATCTAATTCTTCTTTTTTTGGGTTCGGCAGGGCCAAAGGCCAAAGCAAACATTATAAATTCGAGCATTTTGTGGCCACTTGAACATGAGGGAGGGGAGCGGCTCGTTGGTAATTTATGCCAAGTGGTTGAGATTCCCGATGGCCGAACAAGTAGCCGCTTGTAGCCTCAATTAAAATTGAATTTATGCCATCATAAAGAAAACACAAGGCATCGGGACTTGCTACCTGGCTCCGATCCTCGCCTCAACTGGATTCTATTTCCCCATTTTCTGAGGTGTGTGCGTGTCCATAGAGCGTTTTCCGGATCGCGGGACAACATATGTAAATTGTCTCGCCTTTGGGAGAGTTTAAGGCAGCGGAACTTCTTTGCGTTTTTAGAGCAAGTTTCAGCGCTTACATGTCCTGCTACAGGTGACAGGTGCATTCATTTTAGGGGTATCTAGTTAATTCAGAAAAAAAAGGAATTTTTTTACAGCCTGGGAGAGTGTATAAAGGGGTTATAGCTGGGCATATTTCAGGAGATATTTCCGAGGCAGTTTTATGAGAAACCTGAGGTCCTGTGAGGTCTGTCTTTCTTTTGTGTTTTATTTAGGAATTGAATTTTTATAAAAGGTGTTTTTACACTAAAGGATAAATTGTAAAAATTGTATTGTATGTTAAAATGTTGCCTGAAGTATAAGAACAAATTTAGCTTTATTTATTCCTTAAATAAACATATTTTGCTTGTATTTTTCTATTGAAAATCAATATAATGAAGGTTCTTTAAGTAAACATATTATTTAAACATATTATTATTTAGAGCCATTTAACTATTTACCAATAAGATTTCTATAGCAATGATAAAAGCAATTATAATTAATAAAAGAAAGTTCTATAATAATTCAGCCTAATTGCTCTATTTGTTCCCCAAATAAACAGTTCTTTGTTACATTTTCCAAACAAAAACAAGTTCCTAATATTAGTTCAACCGATTGCCAGCTTAGCTTTTTGTAGCACAAAGTAAGCCAAATAAATATTTACCTTTGAATACTTTGAAATGAAAAAAAGGATCTCAAGAATCCTCGATCCCAGCTTGCCTCCTGTGAGGATTGAACTCACGACCCCTGGTTTACAAGACCAATGCTCTGCCACTGAGCTAAAGAGGCGCACGTTTCGAGGGCGACCTAGTAGCGAATTTCAACGGCTGATTGCCGCCAAGAGCTGGGCTTGCATTATACCTAAACACACACACCTACATATATATGTATATACACATTATAGTTAGTGTTTTTATATCTTGAAAGAGAACACGAAGAAAGACAGATAGCTGGAGAAGAACATATGTTGACACAGTTGGGTGTGTGTGCTCTCGATCTGTTGCTGCTGCTGCTGTCGCCGCGCGCTGATAAATGCTTTCAAACGCAATTAAGAGAAATGGCAGCACACACAAGGTCAGGTCGACCGGATATTAATTTCACAAAAATTACACACATTCAGGCGGGGATAGAGAGATAATCAACATTAAGATCGGACGCGGTGCGCTTCAGTGGCCCATGACAATTAGGGTCAGGCAGAAGGGGCTCGAAGAAATTTCGGCGCTTCACCTGTTGCCATTAGGTGGGCTTCCCTGAAAGCCAAGACCCCATCGTGACTGGCTGAGCAAAACGATATTTTCACATCATCATTGTGATTACCACGCATCTGCAAGATACTCATATGTATCTGGCAGTGCCGAGTGCAGTTCGATTTCAGTTTCGAGGCAGCAGTGCGTGCAAAATGGATCAACGATCTTTGCGCTTCGCCAGCCGTAAAATCAACAAGGCGCGCGCTTCGGGTCAGGGAATTTTCTTCTCTCTCCTCTCTTGTTGGAAAATACCCCCTGGAAAATGATCAATCCATATGGTCAAAGAATTTCCTCGCAGCGGGTTTAAAAGAAACTGGGAAAAGTCCTGCTCAGCAACTGTCGCGTGCTGGGCAGTAAAATGTTCACAAGAACAGCTGCTTTTAATGTGTTGACGGATATAGAGAAATATCTTTAAATTACCCAAAAAAAAGGTGCCCAAATTGCCATTAAATCGCATTAAAATGAGCCTCGAGACCGCAAAAAAAGGATTTCCTGCACTAATCTGACTAATGCTCCCTATTTTCTATATATTTTTTTTGTATTTTTTTTACCAATCAATCCCACAGAACTGTCAGGCCTCATACAAAGGCCCAGGGAATTGGGTAAAAAATTGCCTGATTTAGTGTAAAATTGCAGTTGCAATACAACAAAAAACGAGAATGGTTGAGAGAAATATGAGGCTAATACGCGATGACAGGCAAAGGACATTACATCAATGGCTCTGGGCTCGTCATTAGCATCCCGAAACGAGAGAGAGAGATCGGGATGAGCCTAGGGGTAGGGCCAAGGCCATTCGTCACAGTCTGTCACTTCGCATCCATCTCGTCCTCATCCCTCATCAATCTCAGGTTGTAACTGTATTTACGGATGTAACAGCTTACGATCCCGACCCAAATCGAGATACTGCCACGTGCCTTTTCCCCTTTCTCCCTCTCTTAATTTTCGCTCCCTTTTCCCTTTTGCCAGCTGCCGCCAACGCCGCTCTTATGGTATATATATAGGGAATACTATATGTTTTTTCAACCCTCTCCCTGTTGGTTTTCATTTTTTGAAAATTTACTTCATTTAGCTTTTGTTTTCCACTTGAGCTGAAGCACTTTCCATTGTTGCCTTTGTAATAAATAAACAACAACATGTTCGTGTTTTATGCTTTCTTTTCGGCTATTTTTATTATTTTTAAGTTTTTTAATTAATTTGAACTGATTTCGGTCTGAAGAGTTTTCCACGCAATGCGTTTGCTCTAATGGAACTTAAATTGAATTAAGGCTATTGTGTAGTTCCATTGAAAAGTAAACCAAGGGGGACCTCATGTGATCAAGGGAAATGCCAGGGAAATACTTGAATGAAAAGAAAAATCATGAAGAAAAGAGTTGTACGAAAATTCAATTGGACGATTTAATTGAAATTTGATTCCTGTCGATGATGGAAAAATGACAGCTCAAAGGGGATTTTTATAAAGAACGAATTTCTACAAATCATAAAATGTGTGCTGAAAAGCAGGGTAAATATTTAAAGAAAAGACATCAGTCACTTATAGGTGGGATTAACATTTAGTAAACTCTATCGGAAACCCATCTCTTGACACTTCCTTTCCCATACAAACTCAAGGTGATTTAATATTCAATCTGCAGGCTAATCCCCAACTCGACACTCAATTTATTGACACGAATTTGTTGACTTGTCTTTATCTTTTGTGTGATTTACATTCGCTTAACCACATTTACTTCCCATTAACTTGAAAATCAGCTAAAGAAAACTTTAATCTTGGCTGAAAACAACTTGATTTCTATCGATTGGAGGCCTTAATTTATTTAAATGTTCAGCCGATCGTTCACAATTAATTAAGTGGCACACTTTAATTTGCATAAAAACCAACTTGACTCATAAATAAAAATAAAACTGAGCAAAAGCCCAAAGCTGGCAATCAAGTACAAGATCCATAAAATACATTTTCAAGATTTTTCGATATAAAAATAAAATGTTATTCAGACAATGGCCAAAATGCAAAAGACTTTGTCTGATATAAATTATTTATGACGTTTTTCCCAAATGTCAACCGAGAGCCAAAGCCAAATGCGTCGCCCACAAAATGACATTTTGGCGGCAATTTTTTTTGTCGGATTGCATGCCAGTTTTTAATTATTTTTACCTGTTTGTTGTTATTTGCTTTTTGTTATTGTTGTTGCGACAGGAAGGTGCTCAGCCTGGCCTAAACACAATTTAGTTGCTGCAATTAATTTCGGTTTTATTTATTTGTTGTCTGTGAACAACGAACGGTCTGTGAGTTTTCAGTGCAAATCAAGTTGACATGAATACCTGCAACAAAAAATGCAAAAAATAAACACGTTGCAAAAAAAATTAACAACAAAAGACTTGACAATGATACACACACAGACACTATTGTGATGAAAAACGGAAGTATATGGTATATGGAAAAATAAAGAACGCAAAAAGTAAGGGAAATTGTGTGCTTAGTTAGAGTTAATTTTAATAGTACCCTTAAAAAAATTGGTTACTGGAAATTTGTAAGAAAATATGGGTTAAAAAGCAAAGAAATTTATAAATTATATAAAAAATAATATACTGCAATGACAACAAAAATTAATCAAATATATATTATCGATTAAGGAGGGTAAGTAAATATTCCAGAAATAATCTCATAAATAATCTGAATAGATAAATAATTTTCCATTAAAATATTAAGTTCTGTGAAGCAACTATACCAATCATCTTATTTCTAAATTTATATATATTACCAATCATTTGGCTAAGTATATATTTTTTTTATAAATAAAAAGCCTTTGCTCACCAATCTTATTTTTATAATTTAAGTAGATCCTTAGTACCTATAAACAAATAAATAAATACTACCTGCGTTTAGCTAAACAACTTTTAAAATAAATAAAAAGGCATTGATTTTAATAAGGTTTTATTTCTAAACCCTATTAATAGTCGCATATTCCCTCAGAAAATCTTTTCTATTTACCTTTTAAAAACGCAAATAAAAAGAACATACATTTAACAACAATTATAAATCAATTTTTCGAGTCAATAACTGAACTATCATCAGTCTATTTGACAAATATTGATCTTGTAAAGGGAAAAAGGCAAACAGACATAAATAATTGAGCCAAAAAAGAGTTCGAGTGACACACAACACACACCCTTCAAAAGGGTATCAAAGGCAAACAAAAAACGCAAATGCAGCGGAAGTTTGGTAAGATAAATATATAGTGTGTGTGCATATAGAGAACTATAGAAAAAAGTGGTGGGCAGGGGTAGGAGGAAATAACAAAATAAACTATAATTAACCGGCGGGTCTGACAGAAGGGAAAATGCAACGTTTATTCCGCATGAATTTGCATTTACATTGGGATTTGCATCAGCAGTGACCATCGTAGGGTCAAAAATCTGGACGAAAGCGATTCGAAATGCATTCTGAAAAATCCCGAAATGCATTATCACAATGCCCCGATGATTAGGGGTTGTTGCCAGGAGTTACGCCAGGAGGATGCACACCTCTCCGTCTCTGGCAGAGTGATAAATATTTTGCGCTCGGGATGACAGCCCATAAACATTGCGATTACGAGTATTGACAATGTTCAATCAAGGACCGACCACCACACGGGGCATCCTTTGAGTGGCTGGCTCTACTGTACTACAGTGGAGTGTACAAGTGACAGCTGCTGGCTGTAAGCCTTGATGATTACATTGTTTCATACACCCCTTCTTCCTGTGATTGATGACTGCGCCTAGGACAGGACTCGCGGCTTAGCTGTCATGTCCAGTTGCCAGTTCTCAGAACGCTTTTCAACACTGCCCAACAACCCCAAAAAGGATACAAAAAAGAGTTTACAAATACCGAAAGTCAAAAGCGGGGCGCGGATTCAACAGCTTAGTGAATTTTACATACTTGTACGACATCATATGCACCCCTAAATCCGGGTATTGGGTTTCGCATAATGCATTTTCACGGCGGGACACCCCAAAGGAAGAGAGAGCGAAGCGATTCAAATTTTTTACTCAAACATAAACCCAAAGTGGGCGTTGTAATGTTGACACTGTAATTTACGCATTTCACCTTTGCATTTGCATACAACTTAAATGGCGAAAGGGCTGAGAACAAAGGTTTTCGGGGTAATTCGATATGGGAAACGGATTTCCAAGCTGCACTGCAGTACAGTTGTGACTAGGTTTATATAGAAGAAGCCTAGTTATAGTTATAGTTCCCTAGTGCACTTCCCATCGCATCAATTCCCCCCACAATTTACCCATAACAAATTGCCACTCGAAGCCGAACTTTGACTTGTCTTCATTAGCCAGCCAGCAGCAGCTGCCGAGGTGCCAGAGATAGGAACTCTAGCATTAATTTCCTTTGTCATGGAGCCAATTTCTTAAAGTGCCCCCGATACTTACATATAATTGGTAGAGTTTCCTCTCCTCCAACTCTTAGAACCACCCGCGGCACAGCAACAAAAACAGCGACGCAGCAGCAAGCGAACGAACGAACGAACGGCCGCTGCCTTCGAGTTTCGCTTGTGCCGGCCGCCTTGCCAAGCCTCTTTAGCTCAGTGGCAGAGCACTGGTCTTGTAAACCAGGGGTCGTGAGTTCAATCCTCACAGGAGGCAAGAATTAAAAGATCTCTTTTTAAATGTTTTTTTTATATTTTTTTATTATTATTTTCTTTTTTTATGTTTTTATTTAGTGTTTAGAACTTTGAAACCTTAAGGCAGCGTTTCTGAAGCTAGTTTTAGTTGGAGTTTACACAAGGCAAAGAAGTTGATAATGTTGTAGTTATAAAATAAATATTTTTAATAATATTAAAAACAATAATATCATAAGACAAAGATAATAGTAATAAAATTTTTGTTTTATTTCATAATTAAATATTTAATAATGTATAAACAATAAATATTTGGCATATTTTTACAAAATGGCTAAGGAAAATCGTTCATAAGTCAACCACAAAATATTTAGGTAAAACAATCAGCTTAATAAGTTCTAAATTGAAATTTTTATTTTATATAATTTCAACTGCAACCAGGATTTTTATTATATTTTATTTTTTAGACAAATTTGCTTAATTTGTAATTAATTGGAAAAGCGTTGCCCTTTTTGGTAAAAATAAACCTAAACTATGTACACAAGCGGCTAGTTTTTGTTTGTAAACAAACCCCAATCACTGGCTCTTTCTCTTAGTGCTTTCTTCTCTCTCACTTTCTTCTCTCTATAGATTTTCCAAATTCTTCTCTTTCTTCTCGGCTGCTATTCTCTTCTGTCCTAAAATAGAACCCCAAAAAAGCTGCCACACGCTGTCGTGTCGCATTTTCCCAATCAGTTTTTCTGCAGTTTTCTGGCCGAGTGTACCGCAAAGTGAAAACCTAGACTAATTCCTCTATAAACTTGCATAATTTTCGAGTTAAAATAAGTGGAAAAATGAAAACTCCCCTCAGCCAGAAGCCGGGCTTCTTTGCCGAATACTATCTGAAGCTCAAGGAGGAGGCTGGAGCCGCCTGTGAGACGGATATAGCCAAGTTAGCCGCCTGCGGGAGCGATGAGGAGCGCGTGGCCTATGTGGACCAGCTGGGCTGGGTGCGAAAGGGGGATGCCAACCTTGCGGTGAACCAGGAATTCACCGGCAAGAACGCCTCTCTGGCGGCGGAGATCAAGGAGCGGGCCACTGCCGCCTTCAAGGGCAAGAAATGGCTGGAGGCCATGATGCTGTATACCAGAAGCTATGTGACTTTGCCCAGTGAAAATGGTGACTTCTTATTTTTAATTTGTGATTTTATGATATTTTATATTATACTTTATAAAAATAAAACTATTTTTTAGTGGCAGAGATACGCATTGTGTTGGCCAATCGCTCGGCAACCTTGTATCACATGCAGAAATATCAGTAAGTTACCAAGGAATCAGGATTTCTCAGCTCTAACTTTAAGCTTCCTTTTAAATTTTTTTCCGCAATTCCCAGAGAATGTCTTATTGACATTAAGAGAGCCTTGGACCTGGGCTATCCCAAGGACTTGATCTACAAATTATACGAACGTCAGGCTCGTTGCTATATGGCTCTCAAGGATTATCCCCATACTATTGAAGCCTTCAAGTGAGTCTAGGTCTCTCTTAAAATCGCTATTACCCATAGAATCCATTTTTATTCCCCAAGAAAATGCATAACCGCCATGGATGACTCCACTCTCACCTCCGACAAGCGTTCCAAGCTCAGCTTGGATGCCATGACCATGATCAAGATGCTGCAACATGATCCACGCACTGCCAAGCAGGAGGCCAAGCAGCAAAAGCGAAAGGTGGCCTTGGATGTGGCTCAGCCTGTGCCTTTGGAAGCTGAGGTTGTGAGTCCTTTGGTGAGGATCGATCAGAATCGTCAGGAGGGTCGCTTTGCCCGAGCCTCTGCAGACGTCAAGGCTGGCGAAGAGCTGCTTGTGGAGCGACCTTTTGTGGCCGTTCTGCTGGAGAAGTTTGCCAAGACCCATTGCGAGAATTGCTTTGTGAGGTAATAGTTGAGATATATTCCTATCGAGGTCCTTTACTTACTTATAACGATTTAAGGACTGTGGTTCCTGTGGCCTGTCCCCGTTGCGCCGATGTCATCTATTGCTCGGAGCAATGCCGCAATGAGGCCTCGAAAAAGTATCATAAATACGAGTGTGGCATAGTGCCCATTATCTGGCGATCGGGTGCCTCAATTAATAATCATATAGCCCTAAGGATCTTTGCCAGCAAACCCTTGGATTATTTCCTAAAGCTGAAGCCCACCATAGACGAGGAATTGGCACCAGAAGAGCTGATCAGGTGGGAGAAACTAAACCTTAGGAACTTATCCTAAGATTTTATTATAAATCCTTTTTTTTTGCAGCCTTCCTAAGGACGACTTCCGCCGTGTGGCTCAGTTGGAGAGGCATCAGGGTGAAAGGCAGCCCTCAAACTTCTTCCAACATGTCCTCATGGCTCGCTTTCTGACCCGTTGCCTTCAAGCCAGCGGTTACTTTGGCGCCGAGTCCAAGCCCGAAGAGGTGAAAGCCATTTGCTCTTTGGTACTGCGCAGCCTGCAGTTTATTCAGTTCAACACCCACGAGGTGGCTGAGCTCCACAAATTTAGCTCTACCAAACGGGAGAAGTCTATTTTCATTGGAGGAGCCATTTATCCCACCTTGGCCCTGTTCAATCACTCCTGCGATCCCGGCGTGGTTAGGTATTTCCGAGGAACCACCATCCACATCAACAGCGTTCGCCCTATTGAAGCTGGTCTGCCCATCAATGAGAATTATGGTCCTATATACACGCAGGATGAGCGCTCGGATCGCCAGAGCCGTCTCAAAGAGCTTTACTGGTTTGAGTGCACCTGCGATGCCTGCATCGACAACTGGCCCCGGTTCGAGGATCTGCCCAGGGATGTGATTCGCTTCCGGTGCGATGCCCCGAACAATTGTGCCGCCGTTATTGAGGTGCCGCCCAGCTGCAACGATTTTATGGTAAAGTGTGTGACCTGCGGCGAGATAACCAACATCCTCAAGGGACTGAAGGTCATGCAGGACACTGAGATGATGACGCGCACCGCCAAGAGGCTCTACGAAACGGGAGAGTACTCGAAGGCATTGGCCAAGTTTATTGACCTCATCAGGATCATGTACGATGTGCTGGCCCCACCTTTCCCCGATTTCTGCGAGAGCCAGCAGCATCTCAAGGACTGCTTCCTCAACTTGGGCAATGTGTACACTCTGGATTAGAAGGGATTTCGAGGAAGAGATAAATAAAAGCAACAGGAAGCAATTAAATTAGAGATTTAAAGTTGTATCCATGTTTTAATCATTTTTCACTTCTTTTTTTATTGTCTGACATTATTTAAATAAACTTTTTACTTCAGAAATGAAAATGAAAACTGCTTTAAATTTTTATGTACAACAGGTTTGATTTTCCCTAGCATTTTCCCTAGTCAAACCACCAACAACGCCCCCGATTACGTCTAGTGCAGCCAGCAAAGTTGCTGTTGGGGAAATAGCAGCAGCGATAACAAGTGTACGACGACGTCCAGCCAAAGCCTGCGAAAAAAAAAACAGATAATGAGTTGGGATTCCCCACACCAAAGACCTTGTTTCCCTCTCACCCCAACAGGTTTTGATGTACTCGTGCTGCTCCTTCAGATAGCATTGCTCTGTGGGCTCATTCCAAATCCAAGGATTCTTGGTGGTGTAAAAGGGTCGTATCGAGGTCGTGGGTGGCTTAAAGGGTGGGATAGTGGGTGGCATGGTGGGTGGCATAGTGGGTGGCATAGTGGGTGGCATGGTGGGATATATTGGTTCACTTTGGGTGGTCGTTGTTGTCGCTAGGGTCGTGGTAGGTTCTGCTGTGGATGTTGTGGGTGAAACAGTAGTTTCCTTATTTGCAACTGTTGTGGGAATTTCCTTTGTGGTTGTGGAGCTTGTCGTGGTGCCTTCCGATGTTGAACTTGTTGGCACTTCTGCTATAGTTGTTGGAATTGTTGTAGGCTGCTCTGTTGGCGGAATTGTAGGTGTTTCCGTTGGCACAGTTGTGACTTCCTCATTTGCAGCTGTAGTTGGCACTTCTGTAGTTGTAGTTGTGGCCTCTGGGATCACCTCCTGTGTGGTGGGTGGCGGCAAATACTCTGGAAGCTCGGGATTTATATCCTGACCCAGAATTCCAGCCACCAAAAGGCACAACAAAACAAAGGGAACTCTCGCGGCAAACTGCATTTTTTGCGTGCTGTGTTGACGTGAGCTGATTGCATTGAACACTGAAACCGATCACCGGTCGGTAGAGACTTGAGCTTGGGCCTCGGCTATGGCTAAAGTCATTAGCACATACTCATTTACTGAACAAAAAAAAATATATATAATACACACGCCACAGAGCTGAGGGCTGATAACAGAAGCCCCAACAGACAGAAAAGGAAATTACTTGGAAATAAGATGCTGGTTCTGACTTTCCATCTAATAAACTTTTACTATTTTTAGGGGGAAATTTAAGCTTATCAGAAGGGGAAATTCGACAATTACCTGCGGGTGGCTGAGCACGCGTGCGCAACTCACCTTGTAATACTTTATTGTTCGCGTTTTCAATGCGACTTCATTATTTCATTCGATGCACCGGCATTCAGCTAATAAAGTGAATAATGCCTGTTCTGAAAGGGCAATGACGTAGAATATTCGGACAACAAAAATGGAGTGTTTACATAACAGCTCAATGAGTAAATGTTTTCATTCAAGATTTTTCTACAAATATTAGTCATTGTCAGAGCAAAACAAAAAAAAAACAATTATAATAATTCTTATCAGTTGATAAGTTGGCCCCTTAAATCATTTGTTTGCTATACCGGGGTATAGCCCAGTTCCGAGAAATATAATATAAGATGAGGTTGAGGAAGAGTGATGTGATGATGACAAATGATATAAATTTTTTTACTCATTTTTTGGGCATTTCAAAATTTTTCAATTATTCTAACTTGGCCACAAAGGGATTCATTTTAATTGGATAGCTGTTCTATGCTACGTCTTAAAGCGCTAACAAATCTGCATATAAGCTTTTAAAATTAAAAAAATTCAACTTTTTTGATTTTTTGGCAATTTTGACTATGTAACCCCTTATAAAATTTTAAATAAATTGAGTACAAATTTTTTCGCCCAAGATAAAGATGATAAATGATTTATAGGGTCGCAAATGATTCCCTCACGTCATAGCAAGGTTCTGACTATAATTATTATACTTACAAAACGTATAATAAATTTAAAAAATTGCAAGTTGGCTTAGTGGCATTCTTGGCATTAAATGGTTAGTTATAGTTGGCAAGCAACTGTGCAACTGCTATAAAATGTTGACTGTGGTGAATTTGTAGGAGGTAGATGTCTGCGCTAAGTCAGAGTAACGTGTAAAATTTGTGTAAAATTGTAAATAAACGCTTTAACAAATAATATAATATAAATATAAAATGTCTTCTTTTGGCAATGAACAAAAAACACCCAGAGTGCAGATGCTTAAGGATTTCTAAACCCAAATACAAGATAAATTAAAAAGATTCACCTTTAAATTAGCGCCGCATATACATATTTCCTTAATAATTATGTTTCTTTTGGATGAGGCGTACAAAATACCTCAACTTTATAGAGAACTAATAAAAAATACAATTAAATAAACATTTTAGCAGGAAAAAAATAAAAGTATAAAGTAGACGCGACCGCCGAATTTAGCGGTAAGCTAATTTCCATGCTCAAGTTTGTTGCTCAAGTCTTTCGTTTTATTTTGTTTCGAACCCATCGAGGTGGAGAGAGTTAAAAATCTTCCCAAAATACAAAATCAATTGTTGAGTTACTTTTGTCAAATTATTTATTTTATATATATATATATATTTTTTTTTTTTAAATGTGATTTTCGTAGCTTTTCCAACCATTTCAAGGAATGTAACTTCTCGTTTCGTTTAAATGCTTTTTCTTTATTTGAATCTCTTACAAGGCTTTTCGTACTCGCTGTTCATTTTATATTTTTTCTCAACTTTCTTTATTTGCTAAGTTACAAGTGATTAAGTTTTTATAGGCTTAAAGGTGCTCTCGTAGACTTTTCCGCTTGTTGTTTTTTTTTGGAATACAATTTATTTGTTGGGTTTTTGGTAACAATTTCTGATTTAATGATTTAATTTGGCCAAGCGTTGGTTTAATTTTTATAAATGGCAATTTTATTTGTCCAGCAAAGCGAGTTGGAAGCACCTGCTTAGTAAAAAGTAAGCCTTAAGCTCTGGTTTCGAAAGCCCAAGAAGCAGATGAAGCCTTTTTTGATTTTGTTATTATTCCCGCGCCGATGCCGATCCTCCAAAGGTTTTCTTCAGCCTGCCTCGTCTCCACTTTAAGTTTCTGAGCTTCTTTTTAAGGGGTTTGCCGCACGGACGTTCACAATTACAGTTGGGGGCGGCGGCCGCCTGTTTCCAAAAGCGATTTTTGGATATATTTCGCCGGGGACAGGCGGCACTTGGCCCACTCTCTGGGGTTTCAGATGCTCGGCAAACACACGCGCGCCTGCCGCCCACAATTGCTCTTCGGCCCTCGAAAAAGGGGGTTTCCCTTTTCTCTTTTTGGGTATTTAATTATTAATAAATAATTCATTGCAATTGTGGGAACGGCTGTCGCGGCATTGCGACCACTGGGCATGGCTGCGATGGCGTACATGATGAAAAAAACATGTCAGACAGTGGTGTCGTATGTGAAAAAGCACCATTTGAGGGGAGTGGGCGGTTGGAGGGGTTGGCGTTCATTTCGGGGGCGTGGCGCAGCTGCTAGCGAGAGAGAGGTGCGGGACAGGCAAATTCCCATCAACAAATTCCAATGCAGCTTCTCTGTCGCTGGCTGGAACATATGCGCGCCCACCTGGCGGCTTGGGGTGAAAGGTGTGAGAGTGAAAGCGAAAGTGAGTGTGGTGGGAAGTGGTGAGAGTGGTGAACTGTGGTGGTTTTAACTCAATAGAATAAAATCTGAATTAAATCTGCTAAATTCAAGATGGAAAAATCGAATAAAAATCAAATAATAAAAGCAACTGCTGATTCTTCTAGAGAGTTGGTTTCTTTATCTTTTTTTTGGGGTCTTCTAAGTGTTTCTTCGCCTTTAGTTCTTTTGTTTTCTTTGCAATATTCAACAACCAATACCAATATCAAGTTTAGTTTAGCTTTTATAGCTATTATTGGTAAGATCTTTGATATTAATTTAGTGCTTTTTGTATTGTGAGGAATCTATGGATGTGAAGCTCCAGCCCACAAATATGGGGCTCTCGAAACGATGGCATAGTTACTTTACAAAGACTTCTTAGATCTTTCGCTTGAGAAAAAACACGCGCCTACGAGTAGTAAAAATTCACATTGTGTATTCATGAGTGTCTTAACTGGGTTTCTTCTAGGTGCTTCGTACTTTCTGTATATATTTCGCTAACATTCAGTGAGTGTGTCTTCAGGTGTCATTGAGTGTTTTCAACTATTTGTTTTCTTGTCGTTCTACAGGTGTGTGCCTCTAGTGGAAGAGTTCTATGTGTAGTTCTGTTTTTGGAAGAAAGTTAGTAAAAAGAGTCGCAAGATCAAACAGAGTTGTTAGTATATAGTGAGAGATAGAGAGATAGTTAAACGGATAGAAAGATATACAGAGAGATATATAGAGGAGGATCAGAGAAAGAGAAATATATAGAGATAATGTTGGTTGTTGTGGGCGCTGCTGAGAGATAGAGATGTTGAAGGAACTACAAAAAGTACTAAATTAAAATAAGTTTTTCTTTGTTTTGCACTACAAATCCATGTGTGTAAGTTTTCAACTTCATTGCCTCGTTGTTTATCATGTTTCGTTTTTGTTTTGTTTTTATTTGTATTGTTAGTAAACTGTTTAAACGCATTAACCGTCAATCAATCAATCAAATACTGGTTATAAGAATATTGTCAACATTCACAAACCAAAATCGGTTAGATAGTTAGTGGTTAAATATATATATATATATAAGTTTATCTGTTATCGAACAAACCAACATACCAGGAAAGCAAGAAACTATATAATTCGGAACTCAAACAAAAAGAAATGGTGTAAAAAACATTGCATTTTGGGGATTTGTTCTTTGGGTTTCGCTAAGTGTACGGGAAGGAGGGGAAGAGGGGTCTTGGGAGGGTGCTGGATCGAGTGTGTTGTGTGAGTGTGTACCACTGAGATAGAATCCGATAATCCCATCCGTCTACGAGGCGAGGCAAGAAGAGCGAACTAAGAAAACGGTGCGCAACTTGGCTTTTGATTTAAATTAATTTTTAATTGATTTATCTTTGTCTTCGGCTTGTGACTTACCTGGGCCCAAAAAGCAACAAATCTATTTAGTTTTGCATGCTTCCCGGCTGGACGGAAATGGACAATCGATCTATAAAGCATTTTTTTGTTGTTGTTGTTGTTTAGTAACTAAAGCCAAGTTTAGAGGGGTAAGTACGTATTTTACAAATGCGTGGGCAAAGGTGCACGAATGTTGAAAATTTAAGTAGTTAGGTGAGTTGAGTAGCAATTAGGTAAAGCAAATCGAAGCCAAAATGTAAGAGTAAATTTTGCTAGATATTTATATAGATATATGTATGGTAAAAATGGTTGTTTATTAGCCAATTTTCAATTATACAAACGAAAACGGTTTACGCTTAAAATACAAAACTTCAAGTCGAATACTCTAGTCGAGATGATAATCATAACCATTATTAATTAATTAATTAATTAATTCATAATAATATTAATTCAAATTCGAATAAATGTAAATCATAAGCTATGTAAGCTACAAGTT
The DNA here is from genome assembly GCA_008042485.1 of Drosophila mayri. Taxonomy (NCBI): domain Eukaryota; kingdom Metazoa; phylum Arthropoda; class Insecta; order Diptera; family Drosophilidae; genus Drosophila; species Drosophila mayri. The sequence goes on from VNJN01001599.1 coordinate 38,245, forward strand.
CCGATTCGATTCGATTCGTTTTTTAAAACTATCACTAGCATGAATGAGAATTGAGTCAATTTCAATTTCACAATGATGGGGGATCTCTGGACTTGGGGCTGGGATACTGGATTCCTGGGATCGGGACGGGGACATCTTCTACTTACGAGCTAATTATCACTTGTTGAACATAAACCAAAGGGACCAAAGGATGATCGGTACTTTATACAGTTTTGGTGCTGGTGGCAGGTTGTTCTATGAGGCTCTAACTAACTACACTAAGATCGATATAGGCTACGGTCTCATTGTTGCTTCGTTACGTGATATGATGCGTGGGGATTTGAACCGAGAGTACAGCTTAATGGCTAGGATATCTAGGGATACAGAGAGTATTTAACAACAAATCATCAACGTGTGTCTGTTATGCATATTATGGAGTTGGCTCGCACTTCCGGCTTTGGAATAAACAAGATGAGCAAATTTTCCACTTGGTCTCCACTTGGGATGATCTTCGATATTGTTTTTCGGGCTGTCGGCGATATTTACAGGCCAAAGGTATTTGGCTTATTCCAAGTTTACATATGATTTGGTTTTAGTTTTCGTTTAGATTAGAAATTTGTTTATGAACTAAGGTCTAGTGTGAATCCATTACTGATTACTGATTTTTCGGTTTTGGTTTCGGCTTGTCCCTCTGGCCGGGGGGCATTTACAAATGTAAGTAACAACGAAATCAAAATGTAATAATTACTACGATTCCTACTTAAGCGCTACATGCTTCAGCTTTAGCATCAACAACATGCAATTCAAATACCGATTCGATTCGATCTCACAACACTGTGCATCCAAAGCTGTGTCTAGTGTGTGGGAAATAGAAAGCCTTCTGGTCTGTAGAAGCCTTGGATTGCATTCACATTCCTTGGATCGGTTTCTCGAGCTATCGCTGGGTGCTGATCAAACTACACGGAGCCCGTCTCTTGGCAAAACTGTGTTTGTGTGCTCCAAAACCAAATCAATCGTAATTGTAATTGTAAATGGTAAATTGTAAATCGTATCCGTAATTAAATCAAATCAAGCTACAAATCATACGCTTAGATAGAGAAAGATAAGGAGGATAGAGAGATAGAGAGGTGAGAGTTGTGTAGGATTACTCTTGGTGTTGTATGTTCTGTATGGTGTGTGTTCTGAGTGGTTCTGGGTGATCCTAACACTTTCTATCTGCTGAGCAATTGACCCATCAGCCATGTCACTGCCACTGCGATGGGTATGAGATGCAGCTGGCAGCCGTTAGTGTGTAAATTTTTACTAGAATTGCACATATCTTCCTCACAAAAGCACATATGTCCATTGCCTGAACTTTCCATCATGCACACGTGATCGACCATGAATAAATTGATCTGTAACTGTGACGTACACATGCGTCGCACCACCTCGTACGCTAAAATGTAGATCCAGAGAAGAGGGAAGAGAGAAAGGACACGCAAAGCCAGATCATGATGATCAATCAGTTGGAGATTATTTAAAAAAAAATCAATTAAAGTTTTATTGTTGCGCCAGGTACTCACGTGATCTCTGATGCCGCACCATCTTTACGCAGCAGCCGTTGCAGGTCATCAAGGGGGGCTGGTCCCGCGGCAGAGCCGTATAGTTGAAGGGATCCTACAGATATAACCTATGTGTGAATCTGAATATATATTTTAGGCTTTCAATTATCCCACCTTGCAGCGAGCATCTGTCCAGGAATCGCATTCATAGCAGTAAATCGATCGCGCTATATGAAAAGATAACTCGTTAGTATCTCAAACTCATCAGGAAGTATTTCTTCATTGCTCTTCTCTTTTTGTCTAGTTTGAGGAAAGGTTTATTGTTGGGTACAATGACATCAAAACGTGCAACATACACAAAAACAGCATGCAATGGAGTTGCAAACACAAAACAAACAGCAGGCAAAAAATTTCTAAGTTATAAAATGATTTTTTGTTGCGTTACTTTGGGAATCGTGGTGGGTAGATTGATATATTTGGAACAGAAATAATTTAAATATTTAACAAAACTCGACAACTATCCTACAGACATACTAAGTGGCAAAGAAAAGATAAATCAAATAATGAGAATCACAGATATGTGTGGGATTTATTTAAGGGATGCGATCCTCTCAAGGGGAAAGTGTCCTTCTAGGGCATGCACTCACACTCACATACCGATACACCACAAACAGACACACACACAAGATAGCTAGGATAAAAGATTGATTCTCCAGATAGAGTTAGCTTCAGAACTTGTCAGGAATACTTTTACTTTCATCTTTCTAACCATTAAATCTCGTTATATACTATATATTCAATGAAATGCAGTTCCGAAACGCACTGTATCACAGAAGCCACCCCAGACTTAATGAATTTAAATAGGATATAGTTTAAATGAAGGTTGTTTTTCTTTTGTAATTAAAAAGACAAAGCCTTGCCTGGGTGCGAAACTTAGCTAGAGAAAAAAGTGCAACAGAAGGAAATGTGAAAAGTGAGGAGAGAGTTTAAAAGGATGCCCCTGAGAACTGAATTTATTGGAGACAAAGCTTTAGGTATGAGCGAGATATAGAGATAGAGCTCCGATATCGGTCGGATATGAAAAACGAAAAGATCTTAAGTAACACTGATAATCCAAAAATATTCCTTTATAATTCATTGCGAAACTCGACCGGCTCGAGTTTTGTTAGAAATAGATAATACATATACTTATGCATGACTCTTATTATCATATTAGTTTATGTTTTTGTTTGTTTTTTTTTTGTATTTTGGCAAAAAAGGTAATCGATAGGTTTGTAAGCAAATTCAATTCAGAAAAGGCAATGGACTCATACTTTGACATTCGGCTGAGGCCTGCGGAATCCATATGAAAGTTAGAAATCCGAATACGGCTGCAAATAAACAATGGAAGAGAAGAGAGCAAAGTAGAAGTGGGCAGTAGAAGGAGCACGAACTGAAGGAACCGAAAATCAAAAGGGGGTACGGGGGGGTTAGCTATTCGCTCCGTGGCAGGTGGAGTTACGTTCCACATCCAGGTGCATCTGTATCTGTATCTGCCACTGAGCGATAGCTGATGGTGTGGTGAATATGAGAGTTTTCTGTTTTTTTTTTTTTAAGAAGGGAAAAAGTAGAGCTGGTTGTGGTGGGTGAATGGGTGGTTAGTGGGTGAAATGTCGATACTCTACACACGCCGGGGATTAGGTAAACACTCGATCGTTTCTGTGCACACACAGTGTTCCAAATGCCATTCGATTCCACCGCCTACTCGAAAGTATACTTATTTAGATTATATAGTATTATGCCAAGGTGAGAGACAGTATTGTAAAAGGCACAGAGGAAAGACAATTTACAAATTACGTTTACATTTTTGGTGTGTGAACTTCACTGCAACTCAAGACGCATACGTGTTGTTTGTTGTTTAATTATTGTTGTTGTTGGATGTGACCAGGAATATATGCAATATATATGGGTTATATAGAATGTATATAGAGTACAGACAGCTGCTTATAGTCGATATATAACGGCATTTACAATCAACAGCACGTACGAAACGAAACCCATAAAGAAAAAATCAAACGAAACTCAAATCGAACGCAACAATTTCTCTTTGACGTTGTTTTTTTACAGGGGATTATTTTGGTTTATTTTTTTTTTTTTTTGTTTTATTTAAGATTAGTACAAAAACTGAAGGCAATTTTGTTTAAATCGAAGTAAGGAGGAGGGACGGTGGAGAAGGAAATCATACGCAAAAAAAAGGAAACTTACTTGGAAAACAATTATCGGTGGTAGCGAATTTTGCCAATGCCAAAAAAACTATATTTTTGATTTTTTGTTTACCGATGGAAAATGAAATGAAATAAAAAACAACAATGTACAAAAATGTCTTCAATCAAATTCAATTGAATAAGAGTGGATATGGCTTAGCAGCTACTGATAAAAGCAAATGAAAATCAATCATCTCGCAAGGTGCCCTATCTAAACAGCTTTTCCTTCGATCAATCAGTTGGCACCTGAATGGAATTTCCCTAGCTTTTCATTCATGTTTTGTAAATCAAATAGAATTAAATGTCTGAGAGTTTGCATTCAAGGCAATGGCCCGCTTGCTGTCTTTTTATTTACTATTCAAATAGCTTGGGATATCTTCCAGTTAGTTTTCCCTGCGTCTTGCTTTATTGCCAAGCATCTAATAATCATATTTGCTATATAATTTCCGATTCTATTCTTTGATCTGTGTGGGAACACGATTTGATGGTCCATAAAGCAGCTGGAACTTATGCTGCCGCCTTTTTTTATTGCTTCGCCTTCTGTGTTTACCATTCATATTCGCTATGGTGTTGACCTTTGTTGCTCATTAATAAAATCTTTATGATTATTTCTCTTGCTGTTGTATCTGGGAGATATTGTATCTGGATAGATTGTGGGTGCTAGTGTGCTTGCATTGGGTGAGTGATGGGTTTACCTGTTACGATTAACAGCCAATTGCCAAGAACGGCATTGCCCTGATTCCACATCCTGGGGGATATTCCAATGACTCCACCCACCTGTGAGGGTTGTCTTAATTATTTCTATTTCAATAATTGTAATATTAACTCACCTGCTTGTGGGTTTTAATTATGGTAAGTTTGTACTATAACTGCTGGCTTTACGTGGTCTTTACTCAAGTCCTGCTCCAGCAGGGAAGCATTGTCCTGCCGTCACTACAAGTTAATGATTTATATTTTTAGCATCTTTAAAAATTTTACAGTAAATAAAAATTAAATTAGCTCTTAAACACATTCATTTTCAGCTATTTAAAAACACAATTTCAACTTTAAATCTGAATAAGTTTACAAGCGCTAAAGCAGGGAGCAGCAGGATATTATTTGGTGGTCTGGTGCTTCAAGAACTCGGAACTTTAATAAAATGCTTCTCAGTCACTGCTTTGCTGAGCTGGATTTCTGAGTTCTGTTTGATGCCAAATTTTTATTTATCGAGCACATAAATTATTTAATTCTCAAGGCGCCTTGGGAATTAAATATTTTGTAATCAAAAAAAGGGAACTTGGCATTTAACAGAACTCCCAAATCCAAACCTTCGGTTCTACTGGGCAACATACTTGAATGAATCGAATAGGGAAACATCGAATTATTGAAAAATTCTGACGGTTAGATTTCGTGCGTTAATCTGATAAGTATTAGTCTTGAAGTACCCAATTTTTATCTAAAAGTTTAAGCTTTAAACCCTAGAGATTTGCCTCGCAAGAACCACAAAAATTCTGGCCGAACTGCTGCTCACACTGTTAGATTTCGTACCCTTTCCTGGTTTACTAGAGCGAGGGTCGCCCCTAGAGTTTCGCCCTGGCCATGATTTGTGGCTTCCAGTTTTATGGCGACACTTTAAGTTGCCGCAAAGCACACACCGTAAAAAATATAAATATGTGGCATATATTATATATAGATTGTATAGATAGAAGTGGATCCAAAACGGCGCCCTATAAATAGAGCCGCACAACCTCTAATAAGTGTTCTAGGTCAGTCGGTGTGTCGTCGCTGTGTGTGTGCCTGCTGTGGGCGGAGTTCAAGTCATGGCTGCTGCTGATGTCAATGGTTCTTTGGTTCTGACATTATTTTCGGCTTCGGTTCTCATGAAATGTGATTGACCGGCTAGGAATCATCGCAGACAACTCACTTGACGGTTCTCTGCATCCGAAACACACACATTTCGTTCGGTTCGAATGAATTTATAGTGGCATTTTTTGCATTGAACTTTGGCAAAGTGTCAAAATAATGCGAGGGCGGCTGGCAAAGCGAGGGGATTGCTGGGGCACAGCAGACGAAACTATTTATATTTATATGTGTGCCACTGCTAAGAATACTCTTTAAGCGGATGGATATTGAATAGAAATGATTAAGTGAGGGGATACCCTGGATTTAAGGGGGTATTAATTGGGAATTGTAACTAGAACTGAAATGATAGAAAGCTATCGCTATTATAATTAAACAAATAAAGTTTTAATTGGTTTTAAATAAATTCTTTGATGCCCAAATTAATTCCATAAAATTCTTTATTGAAAATTGATAAGTTATCAAAGAAATTAAAGTTATTAAACAAAGGTATAGGTCTTAGTAAATTATTTCAAAAAAATATTAGAATTCTGAGAGCTCATTTAATCAACTAAGTAATCCTTTTGGCAATAATCCTTTTCCCAATAAACCCATATACCCCTTGGCCATTAATGTGATCAGCCAATCGTTAAACTGCCTCAGCTGGCTATTCCGATTTTTCAGGTTAAGGCTTTGGCTTGGCTCCACTAAATTTAGCGCAATGTTCCGCCAATATCGAGCACTGCAGCACTCCTCCTGGCCACAGTGGCAAGTGGGTCACAATGTGGTTCAGTGGCCTCCGCCATCTCCCCTTGCCGTTCAACAAGTGTTTGCACTGACGCCCCGTTATAGCCATGGTTCACATTTCATTGGGCCATTCATCACAAAATTTAATGGCACTAACGAGCTAATTGCAGACTGGGTCACACAGCAGCAGCAGCCGAATCCCGCCCAGGATTTGGGTGGAGCCTTGCTGCAGAGACCGAGGATAGGGTCTCCCTTGATTAACTTGCCTTATTCCCTGAGTTAGTGGCTAACTGAAGTTGGCCCTTCGTTGGCCATGTTTCGTGTGCTGGCCCAGACACACGCGAGTATTGATTTTGTGTGCGGCTGTGTTTACGCGACGCTGCAGCCTCTCCACTTTCCCTTCACACTTTTCCTTTTACACTTTTCCTGCTCGGCTGTGCCGTTGTTTCATAATACAAAGTACACACGGATCGATTGGGCCAGAGAGAGAGGCTTAACTGGGCCAAGTTGGTTCTGGCTTTAAGGCCTAATGCAATTTGCATTCGACGACCCTCGTTGCGGTTGCGGTCGCGGTCGCTTCGATTTTTGTCGCCACGATTTTCCACTGTGTTTTCCTATTGATTTCGCTCACAACACTTCTTACTCTTTGGCCTTTGGTTTTCTTTGAGGGCTCTTCACTTAACCCTCTGAAGTTGCCAATTGTTTAATTCATTAATTTATTGCTGAGAGCTTTGGTTGTTTGCAATTTCTGCTTGATTTTTCAGTTATTTATTTGGATTTTTCATAGCACAAGCAACACGCAACGACATTGACAACGACTGCGAGCGAGCGGATTGGATTTTCCGATTTTCCCTTTACGCTTTTTGACAGTTTTGGCGCATGACGCTTTTGACGTATGCTGCGCCGCAGCTTTTCCGCATACGCAGTGTTGGGAAAACCCCAAAGGAAAAGCTTTCAGCATAAACTATGAAAGGCGCTTATTTTGAATGGGAAAATTCTATAAAATTAATATATTTTAGAGCTTTTCTTGGGTTTAATTAATTTCTGCCTTTAAATTATTACGAAAATGTGTCTAAATTTGTTTATTTTTGATTATTAAATATTTCCAAACCCTTTAAAATGAATTATTTTATATATAAACATATTTATAAACTCTATTTAGACCTCCTTAAGCTTTACTAGAATTAAACAAACGAAATTTAATATTTTAATTATTGTTTTTTCCACTTTATTGTGAACGCATGAGAATACAAGTAATTGTTTTTAATTTTTAGAATTTTCATTTTTTTTTGTGGGGCAGCTTAGACATTTAAATATTAGTTAAATAAAAAATGAACTGTTCATGAATATAAATACACATAAATACAGACGAACGGGGGAAAGTACACGACATAAGTATATGATTGACAATTGCAGTGAATGGGTTTTGCTTAACCCTCTTCCCTCGCTCTAACTCTTCAGATTCGAGTCCTTTAACTTCCTTATTTTTTAAGCATAATCGCGGGTTCCTTCCAGTTTGCGCATCTGTAAAATATATACAAGAAATATAATAAAAAAAATTATTAAATGTGAGCTTACGGTCTTTGTTAATCAAACAGGGATGCAAACCGATTAGAAAGTGAGGAAAGGTTCGCTACAGGTACGGTTCATGACACTTTTGGAGCCATTCTCAGGGGGTTTACATTATTTTTTGGCATGCAGGTTGTTAGCAGGTTGTTTTAATAAACGTAAATTTGCTAAAGCGATACAAAAATATATCATTTTAGAGGTTTAAAAATTTCAGATAGCCATGAATTGGATTATTTGTAAGTAGAAGAAGGGTCTTATGTTTCAGAAAGGATTAAATGCTTGTTCTGTGGTTTGCTAATCATGTTTGACTCGTTTAAAATGCCTTAAAAATCTTTTAAAAATTTTAAATGAAAGCTTCTCAACTTTAAATTTGTTGTTTGAAATGTTAAGGTAGTTTTCTTTCTTTTAAAAAATGAACTGAACCGTAATAAACAGCAACCTTCGACATTAGAGTTATATTTTTTTGTGTATTCTAATCGCGGTTCGGTTTGCCTCCCTGAAATTAGGAAATTCAAAGTATTTACAATGCGATGAAGGATGTGTTTGTTTGTGTGTGTATGAGAGATGTGAGTGTGTGTTACAAGTGATCAGTAGAAGGACTCCTCGCTCCAGGCGCTTATCAATCGTACTCTCACCTCGCGTTCATCGGCGTGCGTGCGGTACTTCTCAGCTGCCTCGTTGGTCTTCGGCGCCGGCTTAGCCTCCAGCACCTGGGTGTAGAGCAGGGCGGCAGTCACGCCTCCTAGAACGGGGCCAGCCCAGTAAACCCAGTGGGCGGACCAATTGTCGGTGGCAAAGGCAGTGCCCACAGTCCGAGCGGGATTCATGCTGGCTCCCGTGTAACGAATGGTGCCCAGGTGACCCAGAGTCACGGCCATACCAATGGCCAGGGGGGCAGTGAAGCGGGAATCCGGCTTGTTGGCATCACAGGCACCGAACACCACGAGCACCAGGAGGAGACCCAGGAAGAACTCGATGCCAAGGCCCTGGAGTTCGGTGATATTGGGTGCCAGGCTGGTGTGACCCAGGCCGTTGTAATAACCACTATCGATAAGGATCTGGGTGAAGGATAAAAGGAAAGATTACACATTTTAAAGAAATTATTCAAGTACAATTTGCATTTAATTTTATAAAATTTTTTAACCAAGGAAAAGTAAAAAATCAACATGAAATTTTAGCAGTCAAAACTATAATGCATATTGGTTAAATACTATTATTATTACTGTTTATCTGACGTCTAGCGATTATTCTATTTAAAATATATTCAAGTTAAATCGGAAAGATTCAATCTAAGAAAAAAATACTGTATAAAAAATTCTTTAAATATATTTTCACCTCTTTTAAAAAACAAAACAACAGTTAAGCTGAGAATCAAGAATTTCACAATAAGTATGAGTACTTATCACCGCCATGACTTCATACACTCTCGAACATTGTCTTGGCCCCCTTTTATCCCCATTTGTCCACTCAACAAAAGGGGAGCAATTGTCGAAAACCAAGACACTTTTTAAGTCAAAGCCGGATGTGGGGTAATCAAAACCGCGAAAGATTAATGATACATGACCATTCTTAAAATGTTTTTGTTTTCAGAAAATAAGTAAACTACGTAATTTGTTTAAGATTTGCGTAATTTCTGTTCCACAAATTTATAATATTTATTAAATTATATTTAACTTCTTACCCTGACAGCTGCAGTTCCAGCAATGGATCCCAGACACTGGAATATTACATAGAAAATGGCCCTGATGAAGCTGATTCGTCCTGCCACCAGCATGCCAACAGTGACGGCAGGATTCACATGTCCGCCACTCAGGTGACCCACAATCTGTTTAAGGTAAATAGTTGTTAAAAGTAATATAAATTATAAGTATTATGTAATATATTGCTCACCGTAATGGCCATGAAAATGGCCAGGCCAAAGGCCAGGGCGTTAAAGGTTCCATCCTGACTCTGAGTGCATGCTCCGCAGGCAAAGAAATTAAGGATCAGATTACCCAGGAATTCTCCAACTAGGGCCTGCCACAATCGCAGCTCCTTGGATTTGAGCTAAAGTAAATAATGTACAAAATATGTTAATTTTAATATTTATTGATATTTCTTTTGTGAATATATTTGATTAAAATTCACCTCATTGAGACCCAGTGAGTACTCGAACTTTCCCATCTTATTCGCTTGGCTTTCCAACTGAAACTGCAGAGACAAAAAGAAGGAAAGAAGGAAAACTATTAGTGAGCTCTTTTCTAGTTAGTAAAATGCAAATATTAATCCGAATGGCAAATTGATATTGTCATCAACATGGAAGTGAGCAATTGCTGGACATGATGGCCACTTTTTGCACTCATTTAAGGTGTGAAATTACTTTGGCCTTTGGTGACAGACTTCCGCTGCAATTGTCTTGTTTCCTAATTAGTTGACACTTTTGTCTGGTCGGAAATTAATATTTGGACAGGGTTAAAAATAGGTTAAGGAAAATAATGATTAAAAAGTTTAATTTGACTGATTTATTCATAAATTAAAGTGTTTTATACAATTATTATTATGTTCTTTATGTAATGCATATTTTTGTGATAATAATGATTATCTTTGTTTGTTTTTTTCTGGTTAAAGTTAAGGTGCTTAGCTTAACCCCTTGCTGGAGTGTCGAAAGTAGGTAATTAAGGCCACCTAACTCAGCAATCCCGATCTTATCGGCGAATGCAGCTGCCTGCGTGAAAATATATATATTTAAGCAAACAGCATGTATAATATTTAATTGGCAACGGGTCGTTAAAGTGAGGTAAATATTTGAACGCAAAACCGGCAGAAAAGTGAACAACACTTGGGCTATAAACAGTTGAGAAATGTAAGTGTTTAACTTGGGGTTAACTCTCTTTATATAGAGTGTGGATTCAGTATGGAATCAGCTTAATATCAGCTTGAAATCAGAGGAGAATCAGTTGAGACTATGTTTGCTTTGCTGTTCTTATTTGGGGCAATGCGGTCACGAACACTTATTTGCTGGCCAGGTCCAAAAATGGCCTATAACTTGTTGGCCATGCCACCACAAACACAGCATAAGTGGAGAGTATATATATATAGAATATGGAATATATATACATAACATATAATATACTATACAGCTTATATCATTTCCATTTGTAATTTGTCTTTGCCATCAATCAGTGGGTTGGTTCAATGTTAATTCCCATTTTCTATGCTCTGAAAATATTTCAAGTTGTTCATCATTTTCCACAGTTTTTGTTTCTTTTTTTTCTCTATTTTTTTTAATGCAATTTTAATGAATTTCTTGTTTATTTGCGTCATCTATGTGGCCCCCTCCTATCGATATCAGACAATAGGCTTCGGCTTCGAGTGCTCTGATATGGAGACGCGCGTTCCTTAATTGAGGCCCATAGGAGTGTGCTGTGGATGAGCTATAGTTTTACTATATAGTAATTGAATTGACTTAGGGTTGGGCCTCCTCTCTCCCCCCTCGGGATAAGTGGAATACCTTGTAAAATCAACCCACACAAATGCTGCCTTTGATTGGAAACCCCGAGCGTCTTTAAACATTTGTCATAGCCAGTTAATCATCACATTCATTGTGTAAATATATATATTGATTCATTAATTTAAGCATGTAATTATAATTAGTTCCCATGATTGTTTTTTTAAAGGGAAATATACTGACATTCCCTAGATTAAGATTCCCAACTAATGACTCCTTCTGGGTTAATTGAAATTCATATCAGACGACCGACTTGTAGAACAATAATGTTCTTCAGTTGAAAATCTTAGCAATTAATCGGTTTTGATTAAAGTTTACTTTGAGATTACTTCTTATATTTGTGGGCGGCGATAAGCAGAGGCCTTAATAATTGGAAACCTTAGAAGCAATACCAATTTGTGTGGAATTTTCAATAATGCGCTAACAACTTAATAGGCCAGGCTGGTGTCCGTGCTAATTCGCATAATATCCGAGCAATAAAGTAAAAGTTTGCTCAACAAATTAGCACAAACGGCGAGAACGAAACACACAAAATTCACACATTCACACACAACAAAGTAAAATTGCATTTCAACGCATTTCAAGTTGATTTCTCGTAATTCAAGGCATTTCTGTGGCAATCCAAAACGTGTATGAACAGAGGGTTCATGAACTTGAACTGCAGGGCAGCTAAAAATGTGTTCCAATAAAAGTTAATTATATGCAAATAATGAGAAATATCGTAAGGGAAATGCGCGACATTGGCCATTAATTAAAAAAAAACATCGAGATAACGAGGGTATAAATCATGGCTTCGTTGGAACTGAAGATGAGCTAATGTTTTCTTTTTGTTTTTGATTTTTGGAAATTGTTATTGTTGCTGACAGAAGAACAGGTGACAGAAAAGATATGTTATGGGCTTTTATGGCTGCTCTTTTTCTTGAGTTATTTTGGAGGCATTTTTAAATGGATTTTTGTTTGTATTTATAGATGGGTTTGGTTTTTTTTGGGAAAAGGTTAAAGGTGTAGACATTATAAAGAAATAAATAATTCATAGATTATAAATTATAAGATTTTCTTAAGATCAGTTTAATTCTTCCGAACTTAGGAAGCTTTAAACATTTTATAGTGCAGTTTTTGTATGAAAATATTCTCTATTAAATATAAATATTATATTATATTTCAATTATTAATAAATTGTAATTTATTTATAGCATTCATTGTAAAGTTCAAATGTTAATCTTTCAAACAATCTATTTGTACTTACTAAACGAATGATAAACAACCTTCGTAGCCCATAAAATGAACTAAAACAATTATTTAACTTTAATAAACTATTCGTAAAAACGTATTTAAACTTTAAGTCAAGTTTCTCTACAGTTCCATTGTTTTACTTAATTGTCTTTATAAAATCTAGCCCCAATTGCGTACGCCTGTTGATGGCATTTGCCAATAGAGACATTTGCAATTGTTAGAGCCGCAACTTTTTGTCACTTAAAAAGCCATAAAACTTACTTAAGCTTTAAATTTGTATGCAATGCGAATCGTGGGCACAGATCGGAGGATAACTAGGAGGGGAATGTGGAATACACGAATTACAAGAGTACAGAAGCAATGGCAGAGGAGTCGGAGGAGTTACTAGCCGACAAACTCCCACACGTGTTGGCAGAGCGACTCTCTGTACAGTGGAGTCACACTAACATATATAGCATTTAGATCACAACAGGTAGCTCCTCCAATTACCAAATCATTTCACTTTTGTTTCGGGGGCAGCCATCAATCATGAGTGTCAGATATGAAGCGAAATGCTGAATGCCACTGGCAATGGCGATTTGCCATTAACATTACAATTACCCCTGCCATATATCAGCGGATCATGGCACTACCCCCACCCGCATCCGTGCCTAATTAACCGCACAATTGGGGGTCCATATAGAATATATAGAAATCTTAAAAGCTTAAACGGATCACACGACCGTAACCATAATAAAATGTATCACAACAATCCACTTTTTTGGCAGCCAGAACACTCTTCTATTTTATTCTATTCTATATCTATATCCGGCGGCTTTTAATTTCTGGGAATTACTCGGGTCTAAAGTAAAAATGAAAATGAATACATAAATTGTGATATTTTTACGATTGACACATACGAGCATTCGCGCTAATTTTGTTTATTTCAAATGGAAAAGATGGAGTAAAACGTGCAAAAAACACGAAAAGAACATACTATACAGATCAAAGCGAAAGATATTACAAAACATGTTAGAAAAATGTTGTGAAGGGAAAATGTGGGCAACAGATTGGAGAGTGCACTGCAGGAAATATTCATATTGTATTGAAATTTCATTATAAATTTATTTAAAATTAATTTGATTAGTTTATTTATCCGGCAAGAACCAAATTTATTTTATTTTATTTTGTCTTCCTTTTTTTTTAGAAATTATTCCCTATTGTCACAGATTTTATTAAAAAATATTATAATGAATAAAAAATCTCTTCTTTCTTACGAAATATTTACAAAGTATGTTACACCCTCTTAACTTTGTCATGTTTAAATACATCAACACAAAGTTAATAATTTGTTCTCAAGAATATCAACACTTTCAATTAGAAGTTTACCTTGCTGCCTCGGATATTAGCTCACTTTTGCACCTTGCACTCGCTAAATAGACTTGACTCAACCAGACAGAAACAACTGGCACATTAACTTGCACTTAACAAATATTTAATTGTGACAGGAATATAAAGAATATATGGAATACAAGGTGGGTTGTTCGCCTTTCAAGCGATCCGCGCACTTTGACTCGACGACAGAAACTGTGCTGGCTTTTCGGCAGCGAAAAGCCAAAGCCCCCAAAGACCCCAAAGCCCCAGCAAAGGAGGAGAAACAGCTCCATATAAGAGAGTACTTGGGCCAGCAAAAGAGCAAACATTCTAGAATCAGAGAGCGCGGGCGCAACGGACGATTTAAAATTATTTCAGATAATCCCGAAATAAAATAAATAATGAAAAGTCAAGCTATGAACCCCTCCAACAAAACCCACCACTGCTCTTAGCTCAGACATGCACCTGGCTGAAAACAATCAAATAAAATCTAAATTACTGCCGGCAATCAGTTTAATGCCAATTTATAGCATGCAAATAATAATAATTATTAAATGTGAAATTGAAAACCAAACCCATAATCATCTAACGTCAGCGCGTGACGTTGGCACAAAAATTTCCACAACGCGGCTTTTCGGTTTTCTTGCTTATCTAAAGAAATCAAAGCAGAAATCAACCTGAAATCTTGTCTCTGCAAACAATTTCTTTAATTAATTTACTGTGTGCACTTCAGGGAACACTGAACTTTTCCACAATGCGAATGGAATGATTCAATAAAAAAGATATATTGACGTAAAAGCAAATTCAAGATATCTGTGGACTTGTAGTGCTATGTTTTATTTTAATTACCAATTGTGGAGCAAGGCAAAAGGGAAATTGAGTTCCACAAATTCCAAGCACACTTTTATGAGGTGCCATAAATTTATGGCAGCCAGATGTAGAGTAAAATTGACATGCCAGATACATAGATACAGTGTGAAGTAAGCCCAGGTTTAAGATACATTTTATGGATTGTATTGGAAGAAGGCTGAAATATTAGATAAATCTGAAAGAGATATAAAATAAATTACAGGGTTATATAAAGTATAGCTTAAGGAATTTTTATTATTTATTTAATATTCTTTAGCTTTATTTTTATAGCCTTGGAATTAATTGTTTCCCAAAGAAGAGAAGACAAATATTTAAAAATAAATGAATAATAAATAAAATATTTTATTAATTTATTTTACTAAAAGCCAGACCAATCTGACAGCCAAATAAATCATTTTAGAAACCCTTCCCAAAGCTACTTATGACATTTCTAAATCTCAGTAACTTCCTAAAGATAAAGATCTCTTATAATTTCCTTAAGTACACACAGAGAATGCCCTTTTTGTGTGAAACAAAAAGCTGAATCAAGTCCACAAATATATGACTTGACTCCTGAACTCTTGACACCTGACCAACGCCCACTTTTTAGCCACAAATACAATAGTTCTTCAACGACCTTGGCCCAACATTCTGACCATTTCCATACGATGAAGGGTGGGGCTTCCCTTTATTTTTTGTTTCTTGTATTTTTTGCCCGCCAGGAGCCTTACTGTGAAATATGGAAAAGCAAAGTAATTGTGTCCTGACTGTGCGAAATAATAAATTAGAATTGTCCGGTCACCCCCGTGTGAGTGTGTGTGGAGGAAGCCATTAATTAAATCAGACATCGGACATCGGATGGGGAATTTAAAGCTGACGTGATCCTGGGAAAGTCTTGGAGAAGGGATAATAATAATTATTTTAACTAGCTGCTTGTTTTGTTTATATATTTTGGTATTTGAATTTAGAAGGTTTTATTACGTTCTCTACAAAATAAATCCAAGAACAAAACTAAAGAGAATAATTATTATTATTCCTTATTATACTCTTTTATGGTATTTTAATTTAAGAGATTTCCTTTCAAAATAAATCATTGGAAAATATTAAGGAAGGAACTACTCTTATTGTTTGTTATATTTAAGAGATTTAAATGACTTGATCACTTTCTCTGCTAAATAAATCCATTTAAAATGAACAAATATACAATAAACTTCGCTCTTATCATTTCTTTACTAATAAATTATTATATTTAACAATTGTTTATTAGGTTTTTATCGCTTGTTAACACATTTACTGATAAATCACGCTTGTATTATCTTCTATAGCAACTTCCGCGCCTATAAAAAACAAGCCAAATCAAGATTAAATAAAACTAAATGAACATTTTAACTAGAAACAATTAAGTTAGTACCCCAACGCTACTTGCATTTTAAATAAATTACTACTCTTTATTTTTTGCCTGGACTTTTGGCGGAAGCCTTTAAAAAAACTCAAAGGCAAATGAACTAATTTCGTTTTCAATTCAATCACAAGTGTGCTTTGGATAACCCCTTGAAAAAATAACTTGAAACATCTGCGTCGGCTTATCAGCATCGTTGGATTTGCGCGAATTTTCATCAATTGCCATTTTTTATGAGTCCATTACCATTACCGTTCCCCCGGCTTAATGGCCACTCGATATATAACACGTACGCCACGGCCGTGCCTAACTTGGCTAAAAAACCTAGAAAAATAAATTAAAAACACATTGCTAAGCGATCTGTTCTGCGCTGTTCTTGATGTATTTTTATATAAAACAAAAGACTGGAGAACAAAAAGCGAAGAAGTTGGGTAAACACAAATGGCAAATTGTACAAGCACCAAGTGCTTGTGTCAATCAAAGCTGGAGCCGGGACTTGGCTTGGATGGGATAGTGGCGAGAAGTGTGTGATGGTTAATTACCTGCAATTTTTTGGCTCGGCACGCGCTTCTCTCGCTCAACGCTCATCGCTCATACGCCGTGTGGTACAGGAAGTATACGCCTCGTGTGCCAGAATTAACCTTAACATTTTGCGCTGCGGAGAATGCGATGAGGCGTAGATCTTGATCCATGACCAGAATTCGGCTGCGATGCCCGCATGAGATACGTTTCTGCGAAAGCTCTTGCAAATAATTCCCACGGCGCATGCGTGAAGCGGCTGTTAGTCATGGCTGCAAAGCCGCGAGATGATGGAGTTTCGAGTTGGAGACGACAAGCAGCTGGAAATGTGCAAAACAAATAGCTCAACAACAATTCAACATTTCGAATTGGACTTGGACGAGGCTTGCCAAAAAGTACAACAAAAAATTAAGCAAAAAATGAGACAATAACGAGAACCGCAAGACCAGCAACAAATAAAAGCAAATTCAAAACGCCAACAGCCGCCAGCTAGGGGCCTTATTGAAACATAATGTGTGATGTATATAGTATGTGTACAGTGAGTATACACTAAGGAAGAGTTTACTATGCTATTTGTAATTAAATTAAACATAAAAATACATTAAAATATAATAAGAATACCCATAGAAATCAATTCAAAATAAATTATAGGAATGGTAAATAATTCATTAAAAATTCTTTAACTTCGAGTACCCACTGTACAGCACATATATCATACAGCATCTGTCTGGGGCAATACATATAACTATATAACTGAGCTAGCCATAATCAGAGCGCTGGCTGAACAAAATTTGCATAGCCCATTGAGTGTACGAGCAGAGACTCTGGGACTTGGACACTCACGCATCGCGGACTCGCACTCTAACCAAGATTGATGAAGTGTCAAATGGCGGAGATAGAGCATCAAATCACATGGGTAAAAATCAAAAGGAAAAAAGTGTAGAGGGCTGCGACATTGACCTTTATTTTGGCTTTTTTTTCCCTCATTTTGATTTTTGGTTTGCGCGCAGCAGCAGCACGCTCCTTAATTTTTATTTTCGCCACCTGATTGAACCAATTTTTTGGGGGCATTTCATTTTGTACCGACTCATTGGGGCGAATTCATTACAATTACAATTCGGTTTATTAGCCGCCCCCATTGGGTACATAAGCATGCATAATATTTTATACGAGATTATTATCGTTTCTCTGAATGTTTTCTTTTCTTCTTCGGGGGCTACAATTGCGAATGTTTCAATGTCACTTTTTGGAGTCTTGCTCCAAGTTGTTATTATTATTTTCGAACTGTTTTCGCAGCATCACAAGATCCAAGTGCAGAGAAAACAGATAATTGAAAAAACAAAATGAAAGATTCAATTCAATTTGGATTTGGTAATTGCTACCATCCAGCCATGGTTTCGGTTTTGGAGTTTAAACAAATTTTATGGGGTCCATTACTACGGATGTATGAGTGTGTTTACTGGCTTTGTTTCGGAGGAAAGGCGTTCAACTTTCGCTGGGGGGAAGAGGTGGAGTCCTCTAACATAAAACTTTACACATTTAGGAGCTTCGTTTACTTGTTTTTCATGCATAAAAGGCTTGTTATATTTGAATTTTTAAAATATAATAATATTATAATTGCCTCCAATATTTAATATTAACTAATGAGTTTCCAACTTTTACTCAAATGCATTTCCTGGTAACTAATTATTTCAATTTAATAATTCCCTATGTTTACTTACTATCAAAGTGAATCATTTAATAATTTAACTACTCTTTTCCAGACTGATTAATGTGCTTGAATAATTCCTGATATTCCCAACTAATAATTGATCCCACATAAAGATCAAATTATAGATTTAATTAGATTTCTGCCTGAGGAAGTCTGAGGAAGAAGAGCAGGCGTAGACCAGCCTCAATGTATCTGCGATGATTATCCCGCCCATTTAGCCACAGTTCGTGCCATTTTAATGGTTAACTGGCATTAAAAATAATTACTCATTAAGGCAACAAAGTCGGCATAGATACGAGAATACATACACATACCTATACTCGCAAGTAATTCCGTCTGAGCTCTGGCTCTTGTTTTCATAATGGGACGCTGCTGCCACAAACAAATCCGAGGCTCTCGCTCCTTTCATTTCTGGCTGTCACTTGTTTTGTCAATAACTCTGGCAACTGTTGCTCCCCGCCAGATATATAAATAGTCGCCGACGACTATAATAACTACAACTACGACAAGGTAAAGGCCCTATTCATAAGCAGCAAAAAATAGCAATCAATATGGCACATTAAAGCCGTGGAAAGTTGTTTAAAGTGAAACTGATAAGGGCCCAGCCGTGCATAACCCATTAGCCGGGTTTTAAAGTGGAAAAGCAGCTGCAAATGAAACACTTTCCGGCTTTGGGCGGTCTCTTGAGTTGAATTCTCATGGATTTTCTTGAATTTCCATGGATTATAGGGTGTTAAATCAGTCACGTGCAGCCTTTGTGGATTACCCCAAAGTCAAAACTCGAAAAACTATGCTAAGGTGATAAGATCGGAGCGGGGCGATAATGATGTCTGAGGTTCTGCATGACGGGCACAATTAGATTAATCAAAAATGTTTATTGCTTTTTGAGTGTTATAAACCGCACACTTGCTATAGTATTTATATATACTATATATAGTACATATATCAAGTGTCCAAAATGGCAGGCTGTGTGCAAAAAAGTACCCAAAATGGCTTTGAACTTTCCCCTTGGCCAATAACAATTAGATTAAGAAATATTTTGGCACATCTTTAGCTTAATAGAAATGGGTTTTAAATTGGTTGCCTTATTGGTGATAATTAATGTGGATATGGAGGGGGTGTAGGGGATTGAGGAGGAGGATTAGGTGCAAGTTTCGAAATATTTTGACAATACTATTTTTAAAGATATAAGATACGGCTGGCATTGGGTTTAATTTTATTTAAGGGATTGAAGGGGAGTTTTTGCTATGTATATATATTGTTATCTTTTCTTCTTTCCTTTATTCTCCCTGGATTTTTCTTTTGAATAAGTAACCAGATTTAAATATAAATATTTGTTTAGGAAATTCCTCAAAAAAGGAAATTGGTATTTTGTTTGTTTTTTCTTCTTTTATTATTTTATTTCTTGATTTATGAGTTTAGCAGCTTGAACCTGCCTTGCCTATAAACAAATATTTAAAACCCTAGGAAACTCTACAACATTTCCATTAAGATCCTTAGATAAATGGGTCCAAGGCCAAGCTAATAACTTTGGTTTTTGCAGCCAGGATTTAATGTGCCATAATTCTGCGCTTGCACCGAGGCAAGGTAAGCACTCGGAATTGGCAAAATAAACCCATCAAAAAATCATACTCGCAACGTTCCATCCGTCCACACCCGACAAAGAGCCATAATAAATGTTTTTACTGTATGGTATATGCGCCACACGGTGCAAAGTGACACCCCCTCTTATTCGATTAAGTCATCGGGACGCACAGGTGGGTGGATGGGTGAACGAGTGAACAGGTGTATTCCGAACCCAGATCCTGTGGCCCACAAAGAGCTCAGAGCCAAGCCCGCCAGAAGAAAGAAGGTCTGCCTCAGTCCCAGTCCCAGTCGCTGCCGCTGTCGCAGTCGTTGCCGTCTCAGTCAACTTCAGCAGCGACCGGGACAGAGAGTATATCAGTTACAGCGGCAACGTTGCCAACGTTTATTTGCGCTCGAGCAGCGAACGTGGTAGCACAGCTTACGAAAATCCCAGCAGCGAGTGGAAAGCGTTCGGCAGTTTGAAAATTCGAAAAGGAAATCGAGCTCAGATTCCAATTTAATTAAAAATAGTAATAATAAAATCGAGTTGTTGTTGCGCTTTCCAAACGAGAGAGTGTGTGTGTGCGTGGAAAATAAGTGAAAACCAAGCGAGACTCTGGAGACTTTGTGCCTGGGCAATTGTGCAACCTCAAGACTCTTAACCTTAACAATTATATTTATACAAAAAGCTATTTGGCACAATTCGGTTTCGATTCAAGTGCTCACTTTTACCTGGTCAAAAAACAAAAAACAATATAAATCCCACAAAAACGAAAGCAAAACACACACACGCCAAGTTTTGATTGAAAAACCCCCACGCTCTGCGAAATTTTGCTAAATTCGAGTGGCAACCGCATAAAACCCCAAAAAACACCCCACAGAAGATAGCAAAAATGGTCGAGAAAACAGGTGAGTGATTGGAGATTTTTAAGAGACCAGAAAATGCCAACTATGCGTGTGCGTCTTGTCTGTCCGCGAAGGTTAATTACTGCCAGTTAATGGGGGCGAAAAGAGTTTACAAAATTTTGCTTGCACTTCAGATGGTTTAATTTAATATGCGAAAGTTTAATTTAAAATGGATTTTAGTATGGGACTTTCCTTTACATTTTACTAAGAAATAATTAATAGAATCAACAATTATAGCTGTGAATAGGAATTAGATAATGAACTTGTTATTGACTAGAAAGGGTTTTAAATTAAATTCTAGACAGTTTAAGGCAAATGTATTCTAATAAAACGCTATTTTGCTTTAAAATAATACTTAGTTACTTCAAATAATATAATAAATTAGGAAAATAATATTTATGACTATTTATTTACTTTTGTGACTGTAGTACTCTGAACTAAAGAAATGTCCTAGTTATATATCTGAAAATCCCAATTATAAACCCCCTTTTTTCATGCAAATTAAAAACCAATTAAAACACTTTGTAACTTGTGATTAATTCATTTAATTCAATTATTTAACATTTT
Source organism: Drosophila mayri (assembly GCA_008042485.1). Classification (NCBI taxonomy): domain Eukaryota; kingdom Metazoa; phylum Arthropoda; class Insecta; order Diptera; family Drosophilidae; genus Drosophila; species Drosophila mayri. Next base: position 59,732 of record VNJN01001599.1, read on the forward strand.
GCTCTGCAATTAAATATCTCACTTCTCCGCCTTTGTTTTCACTTTCTATGCAAAGTCAAATGTTGGCCAAAAAATTTATCATCTCTCCACAATTAATCATCTTCAACAAGCATTCGTTGTATATTTAAAATATTTTTGATAAATCATCTTATTTTTTCTCAATTTTTTTGGAAGTCCTACCTGCCCATCGATAATGATAACAAGATGATTGCTTTCAATAATTTCACTGACTGGCGCAGCATGACAGAAACACTAAATTAGCCTCAAGTTATTTTTCTATAGATATTTCTTGTTGCTTTGATTTAGCTTCCGTGGCGGCTGATGATGATTTCTATAACTGAAAGTTTGCATGACAGAAAGGCCTCAGAAAAAAGAGGGGAAAAGTATATATAGTAGATATAGCTGGGGTATCTGGAGAAAACTTCGATAGGTAAACAACAGCGGAAACTACTACAGTCGAGCAATTTAAACGACGATGATGATGATGGAGGTGACTCTGCTCCAACGAAAGCAATAAAGTGAATGAACTGCGCCGCGCCGGATCGAAATGAGACTGGGGAATAATAGGGAAAAGTACCACAAAAAATAAAACAAATTCAAAGCTAGAGATACAAACGAAAATAAACCGAATAAGGTGTTTTTCTTTTGGGCAATTAATTAAAATCCCAATTGCGTATCTTTGTTTATCCCGGGCAATAATTTAAACCGAAACTCTGGCGTCATTTTCTGCGCTATCGAAACAGATAATGGCGAAAATATTTACCCCGCGTTCTGCTCCATTATTGAAAATTCTCGGTTTCAGCTAATTAATGTCAACGCCTCGGTGTGCCTACTATTTGATCAAGTGTTTAAACACCAGGTTCAAATATTTGATTTAAATATTAAACAATTTTCCATGGCTAATGGCGGGCATAAAAAATATGTATATATCTTCTTGGTAGCTGCGTGAGAAACTCCCTTTGGAACTCTGCAAATTATGGTACAAACGTGTTGCTAATTTCATCTCTCTTTCCAGTTAATGTCTTTACCGCCTCATAATTCAATGCGTTGTCATCTTTTGGCCAATGTCGCTATATAAATGTATATATAAACTCTAGACTGACGCTAGCTGCTGTTCTTTATGGCATGGGACTCGCAGATATAAAATTACAGTAATAATCGTGAGCCAAGTTGACATGACATCACGGTGAAATTGTTCAGCCTCACACACAGCCAGAAACGCTTTGAGCCAGGAAATGTCTCGAACTTGGCTGGAACATTGCGACATTTGGCACAGTTAGTGCAGCTTGTCGGTTCTCAATGGCAGATCGACTTGTTTGTTAATCGGATAGCTTATAATTAAGTTAATAAGCTGCCTCCTCGGAGATCTTTACAGTAGCGAAGATGCGCATTTGTTCCCATGGAAAGTTTTTTAAGATTCGCCTAACGTGGAATTAAATACAATTTCAGACTGACTTAGGGGAGGGACAATAGTTTAAGTATTTCAGACGGAGGAGGGCTTAATGAGTTTGATTGGCAGCGGAAATGTAAACTATTTTAGCCATATATTTGCAATTAAAATTTGAAAAACCCTTATTAATAACTGTTTGTGTCAGGTGCTAGGATGTAACAATTACTCTCCCAGAATCTCTCGAATTTTCCCTATCGAACTCCATCTCAATTAATCAATAAACACCAAAGTTAGTCATTAACCACAAACCCCCATAAATCGCGCCTGATTTATTGGAGATTATAAACGAGTTGAGGCGACATAAATTTGCGCGCCCATAAAGATAATAAGTAAATGTGCCTGGAACTAAATAGTACCTGCCCATAACCTTACCCAAAAGCCCAATCCCCAGCCCCATCCCAGAGCCCAAGCCCCAGCCAGGTGACTAATTAATTTATAACGATTTTAATGGACAGCGAACAGGTTTCGATCTTGGGCTGCTGGCCGCTATTATTATTAATAAAATCATCACCAGGCCGAAGCCGAAATTAATAAACCGATTAAATTGATTAATTGCTGTGTGCGGGAAATGGGAGAGAGCCTTTTGTTATTGCACTTTATTTTTCTCTTTCTGTTAAGATCAAATTAATGCTCCTGTTGTGGAATATTTAAGAGCTTGATTTGCATACGCACGAAAATACCTTAAATAACTGCAGGTAAATTCAAAAACTCACCTGAGCAGCTCCTTTGTGCATTCAAACTTTAGTGTTAACGGTAAAGTTAAGTCAGTTCTTTGTTCTGGAATATATATTACGCTTTTTTGGGCTTGTTGCGTGACGGAGTAAATCTGAAATCAAATGTCATGATGTCAAGCCGGAAAAGTACATATATAATAAACATTTTATAAAGCATTTTCACCTTAATTATTTGAAAGAGAAATAATATTAAAGATTACGTTAATTTTAATATATTTTTTCACCTTTTCCCTTTACTATTTATGTACTTAACCAAAGTATTAACCTGATTTTCGGAAGCCACCTTAAATCCCATCAAAGTCCATCAACTATATTTTCATAAATCCATTCTGTCAGCTTGCGCTAACTTTCTTTCGATGATTAAAAAACATATATGAGCAAAAAACAGACATAAATTAGGGAACTTATGCCGATATTGCGTGACTGAGACGAATTAATGAGCCCGGAGGAAAAATGCTTGTAAACCAGGAACGAGGTGAGAAAAGCCTATACTGGCGATGACATTGCTCATGTTCTAATAATACGCAGATAAGTCATAGGTTCCAGCAATCAGCATAACGGGGAAGGGTGCTTTTCTCTAGGCCAGGACTTAGGGAGCGGCCCTTACGGAGCCAAGCCTTTGACCTGGCCTTTAGCCAGACTTCCGCACGTGCGCTCCAGCACAATCCGCACCTTGATTTCAGTTATGGCCAAGGTTGGACCCCAGCAAAACTTAAAGACATAAATATGTTCATATATTTTTGGAATAACAAAACAGGTTGCTTTAAAATTTCTTCGAGTGCTTGGCAGGATGTGAGCCACAATTACGACAGTCAGAACAAGTAGAAGACCATGTCGAGCGGACATCCGCGGCCACATTCTCTTTATGGCAACTGCAGCGAAATGCACTTAACACAGTCCAGAGTCAGAGCCAACTTGGCATAGATTCCTCTATACGGAAAGCCACAATGTGGATTACTATATTTGGCCTAGTCCCGACCTAGGTCTCAATGTCGGGGAGTTGCTAGCTAATAACCCGGTAATTTAAACGCCCCTCCATTAATGCAAACACTCTCGGACCTTACATGGATGGTTGGGGGGATCCAAACTCCAGCTGTCAGTCGCCTCACCTGACTCACCATTTAGTTTTCTATTTCTATTTCTATTTCCAGAAGTTAAGTATTGTATCTTATCGGTCGGTCATTCCACTTGGCCATAAATCGTGCTGCGCGGAGAACTCGCTCTTGGCATTGACATGAAAGTGAATGAGATGCTATCGCCTGCATTGCGAAATACAATATAGTAGTTGGGGTATTACACGAGTTGAGTGCCACTTGAGGCGAGGTTCTGGCTCTGATTCTAGTTCAAGGAATGTTTCCCACGAGGATCGTGATTTATATGGCGGCGGATATGGTTATCGCGATGGCGAAAGTGCTAAGATTTCTTGCGCAATAGCCAAGCGTGGGCGGAGTTTGTGCAGCGACCTTGACATTTGAAGTGAAATGGGTGTGGATTTTATTAATGGGGAATTTTGTATACCCTAATATATACGTCCTTGAGAGCTGCCTTAAACACTTTCATAATAAGAATAACTATAAAAGTAATTGCCATAAAGAAAACTTCAAAATGTATTAAAATTATTAATTAAAACATGTAAATATTCCTTGATTTGTAGTTTTTTATATCTATAAATTCCCTAAAAAAATATTCACATAACTACAAACCCCATTGAAAGGGTATATAAACCCCTTGAAACTTCGCCAATGGGAAGATTTCAATCTCTACGAGCACGAGTAATAAAAAACTGCTTTTAATTCCTTTTGTGCCTTGTTGCTTTGCTGTTTTTTGTTTCTTTTTGCAAACACGGAAGCCTCCAAAGAGAAAGAAAGGAAAAGAGTAAAGAGCCAAGAAACGAAGCCAATCTTTTTACCTGCTTTGAATTTTAAATTTCCGCTTGGTGCTGCAAAAATAATAATACAAAATCAAAATACGGGACAAAGCCATCAAAAGCAAGTGCCAGGTACAGGTTTAGACACAGGTTGCTATAAAAATGCAGGTACTTCTTGGTATGTGGGTCAGGTGAACTTCAGAGCTGCTATAATTTGCCACCGATAAATATTATTACGCATACGCCAGGTATTTCTCGATTCCAAAGAAATTAAATGTTAAATGGAAGAAGAGTGGGTCGTGTACTTGTTGTGTGTATTTCTATGTTCTGCGATAGCAAGGCACAAGTTATGTAGCTCCGCTAATTAATTTCATGTCGATGGCATTGGCAATGACAGTGTCGCGTAATGATTGATATGCCTGCGAGGCGAACTGATGGATTGATTCAGAACACACCTCAGACTGGGCTAATAAAATTAGTTAGAACTCTTTAAAATATATGTATATGGTACATATGTAGTATATAGGTTCACCCTCTAATTAAATTAATTACAATTCATTATGAACATTATTAAATTGTATTCTACAAATTAAAAGGCGAAATTAACACTGCTAAATCTTCATCTCGCAAATGTATCTCGCTTGCTTGCGGCCTTGCTGATGGATTGTTTTTTGTATCTTGTGTGTTTATTCGATTTTTTGCTAAAAGCGCACACACAAAATCCAGTCAAAAGCCTCGACGTCGTCACGCCCTCACCTTCCAATTGATGACTATTGTGTGTGTAATTGTTGTTATTATGATTTCTTCTCTTTGTTAATTTCATTTTTTAATGGCCACAATAACTTATTGGGCTTCGTATTTTCTTCAGACCAATTTCAATGGCAAACATATGGGCATATCAAGATTTAGCCTTAGCCGACTTCCAAGGATGTGACAAGAGAGCCGAGCAGGCCTACGAAGGCTGAGACTGTTAAAGCCACAAAACAAATCGCGGCAATTTAGATTAAAAACTGGGTAAACTAGCGAGATAAGTTTTTATTTTTAGGTAGCAGAGGGTGCTAACTACCTTATCTTTATGGCCAGTTGGCTTCCTAAAAAGATACAAAGCCCATTAATTATTAGAACTGATTGTGAGTGATTACTTAAGACCAAGTACCCTCCACACTAACTGAAAACTAACTGAAAGTTAAAGCTAATTTACTTAAAAAGCACTCTGTAAGTTATGAGCATTTCACGGCTGAAAGCCTTAAATGAAAGTCACAGCAAATGATTAATAAACGATCCATCCCCCATGAGGTTCCATTGAACTTGAATCTCGGCGTTTCAATTCAATTGCGGATTGTGATTAATATTGCCATCAGCCAGGCAGATGAAGTTATTAATTTTTTCCCCCCACCAATATTGATGGATTGTCAATAATTTCGTTCACAATGATCATGTAATTGTGTTTGACATTTCGTTATCTTTAATTGATTTCCATTTACATTTGTTTTTGTCATCAAATCTTTAAAATCGCTAAGCAAATTTGCATTTAGAGAGAACACCGATTGAATTAAACAAATGTTCATGGCAAATAAACCATAAATTTCGTACAACTTATGCTAATTGAGTTTTGGCCAATTGCGATTCTTGTCAACAGGTCGATCTGGTTTCATTAGCCAATCTTATTTACGATTCTATATCGTATAGAATGCGTGGGAGCTTCGAAATAAGTGGAAACTATAAGACTCTGGCTCATATATCACTCGCTCGAGTGCCGCTAATGCTTTGAATTTTCATTAATGGGCATTTCCGGGGCTCAAAATATTTAGATCGAGACGGGTGATATTTTCATTATCAGATTTTTTTTTTGGGTAGACGGACTATAAATTCTCACTTTTAGGTGGAAAATACATTAATGGCCTTATCTGTCTAGTTGGTGTAATTTTCTTTCTGATAAAAAGTGACGCCAATATTTAAAGGAATTCCAAAAGTTATCACAAGTTAGTGACAGTTTGAAGTAATTTATGACTTTCATGGGACTTCAATCGGGGCATTCAGCTCACGTTAATACCTGCATCTCTAGCCAACGAAAATCATTTGATATTTTCACCTGTAAATAATACTCTGCCTGAATTCAAATGAGTTTTTTAACTGCACTCACAGTAGCTATTTCTGAAGTGCTGCCAGTAGTCTTTAGTTGTGATTTTTATGGGATTTACCTCCCACATTTTCCACCTCCTGTATGGCTTTTTATTATCTTAGTCATGGGGCACAAGATAATTGCCATATTAAGAGAGCCAAGTGTACGAACTTGGAGCGATAACAACTCGCACTTATCAGCGGAAAAAGGGGTGTTGTATATTTATCACTTAACCACACATATATAATGTTTTTCTGGTCAAGTGACAGCGTTTAAATAATCCCTATTTAAACGCGGCTTAGGTAACGAGGTCTCCTTAACTCTCCCTCTCTCTGATAAGATTTTTGGGGCAATTAAAAGGCAGTTTCATCACACTTATTAATAGTATTTTGTATGGGCAATGCAGGCAGAGCTTGGGCTTTGCTGTATTTTAGCAAATATTTGTTAAGACAAATTAATTAACACCACCCACACTCATTAGCACTCAACCCAGACTGACGGCACGAGCGATAATGACAAATGAAAGGCTTCTGTCAGGAAGTAAACACCAAAGTGCTATTAAACAAATTAATTAATCAAACTATGCAAATTGTTTGAACAGGCCAGGTAAAGGGCAAATTTTTGTAAAGAATAAACAACATCTTTATTACAGAGTTTTGTATATTTTTTAATTAAATTTTAATATAATTTAAGTAAGAAATTCGTTGGTTGTGCTGACGTTAAAACATTTATTTTCTGGGGTGTTTTTATAGGCTATAATGACATGACGTAAATTACCTTACTTTTTCTGCGTCACCTTGTAAAAACTGACTTAAAGTCATGCCTCTATTATAAAAACTTTTAAGAAAAACAGCAGAAAATACATATGCAGTTCTATTGATTAACCTTTTATAGTTTTTGGGTTTTTTCTGCGCGCTTGGTGAATAAATATGACAATAAGCTGACAAAAACTAATAATTAATTAGGATTTGCACAAGTTTCAATCAATATTTGTGCCTAGTTTTTATTACTACATATTACTAATGCCGCTTTTTGTTGTGCCTTTTTTTTAACATTTACAGAAATGTCGAAATTCGTTGGCGTTGCCGACATAACCGAGAACAAGAAAATCTGGCGCATGCTGCTCGGCGAACTGGTGGGCACATTTTTCTTGGTCTTCGTCGGCGTTGGCAGCACGATCAGCGGAAGTGTACCACAAATCGCATTCACCTTTGGCTTGACGGTGGCCACCATTGCCCAGGTAAGCCTAAACGCACTTTGGTTCCAGCTTAGAGTGGATCAGAGTTAGAGAAACTATGGATACAATTTAAGTTTATGGGATTATAATAAAAAACATTAAAAATGAAAAGAATTTATTAAAAAGAAAATATGTTTACATAGAAAAATTAGTTTATAAAAAGTTAGACAGGGCGTATACGTAATTTATATAGCCTGTGCACCAAAGGGCTTAGTTAGACAGGGCGTATACGTAATTTGTATACCCGATGAAGCAAAGGGTTTGGGAATTGTGGTTTTTTGGCTCCGTTTCTATTGTTTAACAATTCTGTTGACTTGGGTCCACCCTTTTGCAACGCCCCAAAGAGAATGCATCAAGCTGGAGATTTCAGAACTGAGATCAGTTATCTGAGCCGTAGATTTGAGATTTGTGACTTGAAACTCACGCATAAAAACAAGCGAAAAATTGAAGAAAAAATCAAAAAAGCACGGTGCGTGCATTGATCGGCGGCGAGAATTTTCAAGGACACGCCGCTGCCACCACCGCCGCGTTACACTTTCGGCTCATTCACAAAACGCACTAGCACAAGCTTAAAGCACGAGCACAAACGCATTTTTGGCCAAGAGACATTGGCATTTAAAAGCGACAACATTGCAGCGTCCAGCAATGGCAATAAAATTGGCAAACGAATGCAGTGCGGCTGCTGGCAGGAGTGTGTGCCGAGTGTGTACGGGTGTGTGCGAGTAATTTAGAAAATTGACAGATTTACAAACGCACTGGCAGTGCGAATAATAAATGCTCGCTCGCAGCAAAAGCGTCTGCGCTGGCAATTAACATTAATCAACACGCAAAATATGCAATTAGATTATTATGCGTTTAATTACGTTATGCTGACTCGACTCGGTTCTGTTCGCCATTCGCATAACGTCCTCGTCCGCTGACGAGTGCTGTCCCAGCCTCAGCATTTAAAGCGATCCAAGATCGCAGATCTCTGATTATAGCATTCGATTTATAGGCCCACAAAAGTCAAGCTCAACTCAGACCTGAATCCATCAAAAAACATGAAAAGGCTTCTACGATTTAAATATACTATATGGGATTTGTAGCTATTTTTAGATCCCTTTCAATGCAGGTTGATTACATTTTCCAAAGATAAACTATCAGTTTTAATAGGAAACTTGAAGTAACTTATTTTTGTTTCAAGTTTTAGAGCAATATTTTAATAAAAATACTTTTTGGCCCACCAGTCGTATGAGTAACTTTTAATAAATCTGCAAAAATAATCCAACAAATCGCTCTAATTATATTATATTACATATTTTATTACATAACAACATTTTACAAATCACAATCTAATAATCACATTGAAAGCGTGAATAATTTCCCTAATGAAATCAAGTAGCAAAATTGCCAGCAAGAAGAAAAAAAATTATTGGCGCTCGACGCCTTGCCTGGGCAATTTCCCGACGCGCGCGGAAAACACTTGCAACATTTTGGCCATTAGTGGCAAATTAGTTGCCCGTTGATTGCAAAAAACACAAGATGCAAGATGCCAGTTGGAAGCTGTAAGAGATGCAGTCACATGACTGTAACTCGTGGCAGCATTTTCAGCTTTTCCAGCTTTTCTTGGGGGCTTGTAAGTTTACAAAAGCGATTGATTGGTAGTGCTCGAGCCTGCGATTAACTCGGCTATGCATTGCTAATTTTCTTTTCGTCAGCAAGTGTGACGACAAAGGCCATTTGTTGCATTCGTCACCGTCATATCTTGCTATATGTATATAGGAATATATATATATTTATGATATGTTACAAGCTATAACTGTTCAATGGAGCAAAACGCCTGGCGTCAAATTGGAAAACGTGCCAATTGCCAAGCTAAATAAAGACGTATGCCCTACGATAACTTTAACATACAATAAGCTATAGAAAATATGTCAAGAAATATGTCAAGAAATATGATATACCCTCCCTGTAGCTTAAAGCTATCGCATTACTAGAAATCGGCACTTCAAATGCAAAATCGCCAGCAGATCCACATTTATATGCAGTTCGCATGTCACAAATCGTTTCGCTTTCAAGGAAGTAAATCTAAGAAAATGCTAATGTTTATAAAATAAAAATGAAATTTAATACAACTAAAGAAAAAGATATAAATAAAAAAATGGTGGAGGGAAAATGGCAAAACAACAATAAGACGTGCTTGGAAAATTTGAATTAAGCGATCGCAGCGCAACTTTCAGTTTTATATGGGGGTTTGAGATGTCAACTTTGGAGATTGCAATCGCAAAAAAATCAAGTTGAAGGCTTGTCTTTGTTATTTGCGATGAGAAATTATATATTCTGAAGGAAGAATCATGCTGTGAAGAATGGAATAAAATAAAAGATATAATGATGATTGAAATTAGAATATTTTTAATAATTTAATAGACTATATTTAATATAACCTCTTGTCGTTTCTTTTACCTATTTTCCATGACCTATTTTCTTCAGCTTTAAAATATTTTTTAATACTTTAAATTCTTAATATTATTACACTGCCAAATCAATACAATTAGTACGCAGTTAAAGCCATTATTTGATTCAATTACGCAGGCGGCTTAAATAAAAAACAAACAAGAAAAATTGAGAAAAAAAGGGAAAACAAGAAAACTCAGTGCGTGCAGTATTCACGTTTTCTTTTTCAATTCTCGCGATCGCAATCAAGAGTCAAGTTGGTTGAACAAACTTCAACTGCGGCTGCGACTTCGACTTTGGCTTTGGCCCGATGCGAACTTGAATTGAATCGGCAAACAAGCTAAACAAAAAACAGCAAAAATAACCACATACCTACAACAACAATCGCCAAAATGTTGCTGAAAAGCAGAACGAAACAAACAAGTTAACATTCGATTTTCAACTGAAAAGCCATAAAATATGATTTAAGCGTAAATGTCGAGCTGCGGCTGCTGCACATGCGTAAGCCAATCGATCTCATAATATATCTCTTAAACTATACATATATACATAAATATATATAGATAAATACTGGCAACTCGATTGGTGGAAGAGACAGCGAGGAGACACCAGCCTGTGGCAGACTTTTCGTAGCCATTGGAAAACCTTGAGAGTGCGCAGAGTGCTGACGTTGAAATAATGCTCAATCGAGTTTAGATTATGGATTTTGATAAGGAATTCTTTAGAGGATTTTTACCTTTCAGTTCTCTGAAATTTGCAGATTTTTTAAGCTTTGATAAGCTTAGATTTTACTATGAAACTTAACTTCAAAGCAAGCAGTAGTTCCCCTGTGTTTTGTTTCAGTTTATGTTGAAAATAAAATATTTCTACAGCATCATTGCAAACTCCAACATTTATTTGGTTAATTACAATCTTTCTTTTTTAATTTCATACAATTAAATACTTGTTTCTCTATTTAATTTTGATGCTTTGCCCATGGATTTAATTGAAATAAATCGCAAAGATCTACGAAATTCTAAAATCACAAATTTTATATACAAAAAAAATAAGGTTTTAGATTCTATTCCATTTAAACTTTGTTCAGATGCTTAAAATACGATTTAAATTCAGATAAATCTCGTAAGTAAATCTCTTTAACAAATATGTCTAAGGTTCCTTATTTTAAACCAAAAACAAAGGCCTTAGAGTTAGCGATTTTAGTGTAATTAAGAAAAATCGAAAGGATCTATAGTTCAGCAGGCTTTTCGCAAATGAAAAACAAATTAGCCGAGCAAGTAATATCGTTCATGGTAGTCTCATCATTATATGTACGAATATCCACACAATTGCCATCCTTGGTGGGTTCTCCGTCCGCCCAGCGCAGGTACTTGGCTGTGGATGCACTGGTGAAGGACACATACTTGTCCTCCTTGAACTGATTGGTCACATCGATCCAGTAGCGATTCAGGCCACTCAGCCTATTGTTGAAGGCATCCAGCTCCTCCTCACTCTGCGGGCTAGCCAGATGAGCACCCATCCTGTGGCATTTGTCCAGGGCACTGTGCCAGTTCACCTTTTGTTCCTTTTCGATATAGTAGTACTTAGTGCCCAGTTGGATGAAAGGTTCTGTTTCTTTTGTCAGATTTGCCGGCAGGAGTAACTGGGATCTATTTTCCCTTTCCAGTTGTGGAGTCAAAGGAGCCCCAAAGGTATCCAGTCTCTTGTCTGTGAGGGCTATCCTAGCTATGGTCACAGCAGCCTCGCAGGCCTCCGCTCGCTTCTGCAGGATGGCCAGGTTGGACATGCAGGGGCTCAGCACGCCAAAGCAGTAGGAGGCACACTGTGTTTGACACTCATCACCCTGAATATATTATACATTATAGTTTATAATATATTAAATTAACTAACTTACCGCACAGGCTGCAGAGTGCGATTTGCCCAAGTAGACAGTTAATATTCCAAAAACAATAAAACAGCGCATTTTTCTGGAGTTTTCATATACTTTTCTACTCGAGTTTCGAAGTCAGACTGATTCTTACAATTGGCAGAATCGTAGTCAATGACTTTGTAAGTTGTTAAATTATCTGCAAGCAGAAAATCTTACGCTGCAAGATTGTCTTTATATGAGGTATTTGTAGCCTTATCAGGGTTACCCTCAGCGGTATACCCCTTGAGGATTTATTATCGAACCTTTATCTAATTTTATTATTCATTTGTTCTCCTCAAATCTAACCCATTTTTAGCAACAGATAAACCATTCAATATCAATAAAAAATCCTTAAAAATTCTCCATAACATCATAGTTAAATCCAACTCAGAACATAAGTCATATTTAATCAATGACTCACTGGTCCAAGTCAAGTCGAAGACTTCAAATTTCACACGCACTCGTCGTGGGGTCCGCGGCCCAGGTTGTTGATCGCGATTGCTTTTGGATGCATATATTAAATTTAATTATAGACTTTCGGGTCTCAGCAACAATAAATTTGATTAATTTCACGACTGTTCGCCGAAGCTATGAGCTATGGAGCGCCGAGAACAATGCGATAGGCCTATAGCCAGCCCAAAACACAGATCAGATCGCGGCGATTAGGTCAGCGGCAACTTAATTGAAAAAAAAATAAAAAACTTAGAAAAATAAACGAAAATAAAATTGCAATGCACGCATGAGCATAACCAAAATGTCAAGAAGTCGTTCGAGTTTGAGTTCGAGTTCGAGTGGCTTGGATATGTTGGAGTTTTGTTGTTTATTTACGCTATTTCGGTGCGAGAGCTCAAAACCCGACTCGATCTTGCTCTTGGCGGCATTTGTAATTAGCGGCCAACACACATTTTCCCCCTCTTATTTTATTTTATTTTCTGTAGCGGCTCACTTTTTGCGCATTTATTAATTAAACGCAATGCGACGCACGACATTGGCCATGCTGGAAAACCATATCGAAATCGAATTCGTATCACAAAAAAATAGAGAGATATCTAACATAGAAGCCTGCACATCGACCTTGAGTGTGAGCAGTGCGTTTTGCGGCTTCATTCATAATACTTGATCTGCGATCCAAAACCAAACCGATTGGCACTAAGCCCAACCATCGCAGATCGGGCTGAGTGACTCAGCGGTTCCAGCGAAATCCACTTTTACTTTCAAGCCAACTCGACCCGAACTCCGCTTATAAAGACCAGACAATAAATGCACTCGAGTGCATCTCAGCCCTGACAAATTGCTTGTATCCGTCCATGTAAGCGATGGTGCAATTTCAAATTTGGAAAATCAAACAATCGGAAAATAAGAAACTAAGAAACTGAGAAAATTCGTTAACAAAAAAGGCAGCTGCCAAAGGGCAGAAAATTAAATGGAGATGGTTAAGATGTTGCGTTGTGTCAGCTTGAAATTTCAAGAGCTCAGCTATTACCTTTCGATCTTCAGTTTTAATTAAAATAATCGAACAAAAATTAAGATCAATTAGAAGTTGTTTTTAGGCAGAAAGAATACTGCCTTAGTTTAAACCTTAAAGTCATCATGAAACCCGTTTTGTTATTAACATTTATTGGAGCATTTAGTAGAGCCAGAACTTTGTCCCATTTTGTTTGTGTCAATTAGGAACTTGACAAAAATTAATTTGCTGTAGGAATTAGAAATTTACGCAGCCTTAAAAAATGTCAAATCAATTTAGAATGATTTTAGGTGGTTAATTAGAGGCTTTTGTGATCTTGGGGTATCGATAATGAAGAAGGATTGCTCAAAGGTGTTTATTAATTAAATTTTAAAGTTAATAAATGATAAGAAATTAAAGTTTTGAAGCTGCGTTTTATAGATATCTAATAAATAAATTTAAATAATTAATTTTACCCCTTCTCTCTTCCAGGGCCTGGGTCACCTGAGTGGCTGCCACATCAATCCCGCCGTAACCCTGGGCTTCCTGATCGTCGGCGAGATCAGCATCCTCAAGGCGGCCTTCTACATCATCGTGCAGTGTGTGGGCGCCATTGCTGGAGCGGCTGTGATCAAGGTGGCCCTGAATGGAGTGGCTGGCGCTGGCCTGGGTGTCTCCAGCTTTGATCCCGCTCTGGATGCTGGCCAGGTGGTGCTGATCGAGGCTCTGATCACCTTCATTCTGGTGTTTGTGGTTAAGGCTGTGTCGGATTCGGCACGTTTGGATATCAAGGGATCGGCGCCGCTGGCTGTGGGATTATCCATTACCGCTGGGCACCTGTGCGCGGTGGGTTTTGAGGAAGCATCCCCTTAGATCGCAGAGTAATGAATCATTTTGTTTTACAGATCAAACTGAGCGGTGCCAGCATGAACCCCGCTCGATCCTTTGGCCCCGCCGTGGTCCAGGGTATGTGGGCCGATCACTGGGTATACTGGGTCGGACCCATTGCCGGTGGCCTGATTGCCGGAATCCTCTATCGATTCATCTTCAAGGTACGCAAGGGCGACGATGAGGCCAACTCGTACGACTTCTAGGCAGTGCGTCCCAGAAAATCCCTTACTAAATATAATATAATATTTGTAAATGTAAATGTCCGCACAAAAAGAAAACCCGCTTTCCATCCGCATCACATCTTCGCTTTCCATCCAGACAGGGACACACATCGAATTCGCTTCCGAAATATTTCTCTTAGAAAATATTGTCACATTTTTATTTGTTAAAAAATAAAAAATACAAATGTCTTGTTTTAGTTTTAATTAAAAACGCGAAGCTAACACTTATGGTATGCAATGTGAAGCATGATATTGTATTTGAGTAATTTTAAGCTAAATTATACGCACACAAACAACACACAAAACATCAAAGGAAAAACTGTATTTGAAAACTTGAAGGCACAGTATGTATTCCCTGGGGAAAATCGCTGGATTTTCCGCTACGGTTGAGCACCCACGAATTGTATTATGACTATGTGTAATAAAAAAAAGAATTAAGAAAATATCTGCTGGGCGTTGTGTATGTCCTCGGGGCTTAAAGCTATAGTATTAGTATTTTCCAGGCTTTATAAAAATTAAAAGATAAACACTCATCACAGACAATCATTATTGGGCTACATTTTGTTTCTAGAATTTCTTTAAATTAATTAACAGCGGTATGCTTCTGGTAAGGAATGCTTCTGCTTCTGCAGAAAAGATTAATTATATATTTTATGGATATCTATGGGTTAACGCTTTTATTTAAAGGGCGTTCTCTCTGCAAGTGCAAGTGCAAAAATTAATGTATAAATTTCAGTTTAAGAAAGGCTACCAGCCAGTCCAAGGTCCTGAACCTTTTTGGTCACTCGATGCCCTCCGGATCCCCGTTATGGCTTGGTTTGCCTTTGGCATTCTCTGCATCCTTGTGATGATGTACTGCCTGCTGGCCGATGAGGCCACTCCTGGCAGCCTATCAGTTGGTATATCGGGTAATATAAGGTAATTAATTAGTGTTCTTTTATGGGGTTAAGGGGATTTGTGAGTAACATTTCCTTTACAAGAATTATTCTTTCTTTAAATTTCAGCTGTGACATGGCTTTGACATGAAGAAATCTCAAGGGAGAGTGAACTGACCACCCCACCGATGAATCAATATATTTAAAAACAGTATTATAATAGCAAATAACCGATTCTCTTTAATTATAAACACGAAAAAGGGATGCTATTAGAATTTCCTATTTATTTCTATTTTAATAATACAACTTTAATGAAGAAAATAAACGTATACCTAATTTCTTTTTAAATATGTGACGAATGTGAAGTTTAATTGTAAATCTTTTTATAAAGAATTATTTTTGTCAGTTAATTAGTTATCTTTGAAGTTTAAATACAGCGTTGTCAATTAAGGCTTCGAACGTTTAAAAGACAGATCATTGAACTTTGTACCAAATTATTATTGTTCATTTCTGCTAATTTACAAAATAATGTTAAGTAAAAAAAATAACGGGTTATGGAGTGATGGCTCGTTGAAAAGCACCCTAAGAAATAGGTGGTCTGGATTATCTGAAATCTAAAAATGTAAAAGTTTTATAATCTGCTTCTCAATGGCAATACATGGTAGAAAAGTTTTTTTTTATATTTTAAATAATTTTTTTTAAAACCCTTTTTATGAAATTTGACAAAAAAAAACCTACTTTTTTGTTTTCTTACATTTTACATTACAAACACGTAATTCTACAGAAGTCTCGGTAATCGCAGACATCAACCACAAATTCACCACCTTTCACATAGTGGATGTACATATACATAGTTGTTTACAAAACATAAATGTAACAAACTATGTAAAATATAAACGACATTTTATTTTAAATAAAGTAAAATAAATAAATTGTTTAGTTTAGTTTAAATTTAGTTAAATAAAAAATAATAATTAAATACAACATTTAATAAATATGAAATCACAAAAATTCCACTAAGCAAAATGCAAAACAAAAAACAATGTTAAATTACTTCTTAAAAAATTATTCAAGGGTAGCACATAAAAATATATATACAAAAAAACAAGAGAGGATAATGTTATAATAATAATATTATAATTAAAAATATATTCTCATGAAAAAAAGCAAAAATATATATTTTTTTAAATTATTTATCTATATTTTTATTTAAAAAACAAAATATATTCAAATGACAATTGAACCCGAGGTACGCTGAGGAGCACGCCATATCATAAAGATAGCCGAACAGCTGATCTCTTTATGATAGATCTCTGCCTATATGCGAACTTTATCTGAACAGCAGGCCCGATCGTCGTCGTCTGTCGTCTGCCGTCGCATGCAGGTTGATGATGATCACGAACCGAGCTGCAGCATAATCCGCAAGATCTGTGGCGCTTATCAGTTGCGTGCGACTTGGATACAGGCGCAGAGGCGAAAAGATACCGGCGGATCGGATTGGATAGGTTGGGAGTCGTCTGGGGCTGGCATTCTATTCCGGCGGCGGTCCGCAGCAGTTGATCGTTGGAGAGGCTAGTCCAGATCAGGATCCCGGTTCCCGCACCCAATTTCAACAGGAATCCTGCGCGTGTACCAACTAACCATTCGCCATGGCTGCAGGTACCTGCCTCACCTCGCTCAAGTTCATCATCAAAGATCCAAGATCTGGCTCAAGACCTCTCCAAACGCGAAACTTAACCACAAGCTGCGGCTTTGCTTTTCAATATGTTTCGTCTCTCCGCTCTCCGATCTCTTCCAGTCGAGGCGCGCACGGTGCTGTGGTACATGACATTCATGGGCTTTATTGTCAACTACATGATCCGGATCAATCTGAACATCACCATTGTGGACATGGTGGCCAAGAAGGTGGTTCCCTCCCTTCTCGCCAACGCTACGCTTGAGGGGAACTCCACTGCCCTTCCGGTAGAGGAACTGCATAAGGGATTCTCGCTGGAGCGTTGGTTTTTGAACTGGGCGAATGTGAGTAGCATCACTGGATCACTGATTCATCTCGGCTTAAGTGCTTAATGACAGCCACTAAGTGATGCAACAACGGGGCGTATGAGTAATGTTTACCCCACACATATCGCCGGCAGATTCCGTATGAGAGGGAGGGCTTTCACTGGGATGAAAAGCAGCAGGCTGCCCTCCTGGGATCATTCTTCTGGGCCCACTGGACCCTGCAGATTCCCGGCGGGATCCTGGCCACCAAATACGGCACCAAGTTGGTCTTTGGCTGGGCCAATGGCATCGGTGTCTTCTGCTGCTTCGTCATTCCACTGATTTCCTATTGGAGCTACACAGGATTGATTGCCATTCGCGTCTTTCAGGGCTGGATAACGGTGGGTACAACACTTCTATTGGGAATAAAGGACACTATTTAACGACTCTCTCTCTCTATATATTTTTAGGGCCTGGCCTGGCCATCGATGCACGTTCTCACGGCCAAATGGATACCGCCGAATGAGCGCAGCAAATTCGTGAGCGCCTACTTGGGCAGCTCGGTGGGCGTGGCCCTGTTCTATCCCATATTTGGCTTCATCATCGACTGGACCAGCTGGGAATGGGTGTACTACATCTGTGGCATTGTGGGTACCCTGTGGTTCATCGCCTGGCAGTTCCTGGTCTTCGACAGTCCCGCCCAACATCCGCGCATCGCCGACTCAGAGAGAAGATACATTGAAAAATCGCTGGGCGCCTCGGTTCAGACCACCAAGCCGGGACCCACACCCTGGCGAGCAATAGCCACATCTCGTCCGGTCTGGCTGAATGTGGTGGCTCAGTGGGGCGGCATTTGGGGCCTGTTTACCCTGATGACCCATGCGCCAACCTACTTCCGCCTGATCCATCACTGGAATATGAGAGCCGTGAGTGGGGGTCAGGTTATATCCTTGGGTTGAAGTAATTTTTATTATTTTCTTATAGACGGGCTTTTTGTCTGGCTTGCCACATCTCATGAGAATGCTCTTTGCCTATGTCTTCTCCATGTTTGCCGATTATCTGCTGCGAACGGATCGCCTGAGTCGCACCAATGTCCGCAAGCTGGCCACTTTTGTCTGTGAGTATCAGGATTCTTGATATCTCAGAGGGATATATGATAAGAATTATAATCTTTCTTGCAGGCTGCGGCGTCAAGGGTCTTATTGTCCTGGCATTGGCTTACTTTGGTTACAATGCCACGGCTGCCATTCTGTTGGTCACCTTGGCCACCATGTTCCATGGTGCAGTGTCCTCAGGACCCTTGGCTTCCATGGTGGACTTGTCGCCCAACTATGCTGGCATTGTGCTCGGAGTGAGTGGAATGATTGGAGGAATGCCGGGCTTTATTTCGCCCTTAATCGTGGGTTATCTAACCCAGGGAAATGTGAGTTTAGAGAGCTTTTTTTTTAAATATGAACTTTATTATAAAAATTATTCCTTTTTATAGCAAACGATTGAAGCCTGGAAGCAGGTCTTCCTGCTCAGCTCAGCCATGCTAACGGGCAGTGGCATCCTGTACGTGCTCTTCTCGGAGTCGACGCTGCAGCCTTGGAACAGTGGCTGCCACCCGCTGCCCGATCCTGGTCTCAAGGAACTGCAAACTTTGGCACTCCAAAATGAAGATGAGGAGGAGAAAAAACCCCTCAAGGCTGACCACGATCAGGAAACAGACTCACACGTGGCCGAAACGGAGACCAAAACAAAATCAGAGGGCAATAATGAGAAGTGACAAGGCGGAGGGGCCGCGTCACTCTCCTTTATTGGCATAATTCCGTGTTAATTATGGCACCTCCGCCATACGTCCTCTGATAACGCCTATCGCGCCGCCGTTCTCTGTAAATAATTACCCCACGGATAGGGCGGGTTTAGCATCTTCAACCTCTAGACTTAAGCGAGTTGTTTACTATAACTCGGGTTTCTTTACCCCGAGATTGTGTTTGTTTTGTGTGTTTGTGTGTGCTTTTAGTCAAATAAAAGAAAACCCAAAAATGATTTACTGACCAGTGTTTTCTCTGCCTGATCCAAATCCCCCAAAAGTCATTTGAAATAGATCACTTGGTGTCTGCATGGCTGGCATGGCGTCAGTTAGATAAAAGAATTTTATGATTTCGGAAGCTGAAAGCGATCAGCTACTGTCTGGGAAAGTTTTCTTTTGAAGAGCCTCCCTCAGACGATTCAGTTAATCCTAAAGCAAGATAACTATTTTTTATAGAAGGAGGAACAGAGGTCACTATCTTGTGTGATATCTAAAATTGTAAATTTATTTTTAGACAGATTATCAGGAGGGGTTAGGTAACTACAAGTAAAGATTCATAGCTGGGATTACCTATACCATTTTATCTTATTTAAATTTCTAAATAAAATCATATAAAAAGAACAAGAAGAAAATACATTAACTTGACCGCCAAATTTTAATACCCAAAACAGTTTAATGTTTAATGTTTCTTGAGAAGATATCATACCCTTCTCCCAATCAATTTCCCAGCTAATGAGAAACCCAATTTACCCTTCGAACAAATGATTTGCCAAACTGAAGTTAATAATTGCAATTTAAATCAAAACTGATTGAACCGGAAAATCGTTTTCCCTTTTCGGCTGACGTTTCTCTCATTACTCATACCACACGTTGCACAATTGGAAGTTTCATGGAGAGAAAGGAGAGAAGGAAGCTGAAATTAAGAGGTGAACGCTGGTTCTGGGCGAAGTCAGAGGTTGAGCAACCTTTGGTCCTCGACTTTTTTACGTGCCTGCATTTGTTTCATTGGCGTCCATTTCCGATTGCACTCCAGGGAGTCGTAGATGTCAGTCCCCGTCTCCATCTCGGTGGCATCTACCCCCAAATCATCCTGGTCCGTCCACTTCGCTCTTCGTCCGTTAAGCCAGTCGATGTCTTGTCACTTGATCCTTGAGCTTGAGCCAGCAAAGTCCAGGGCATTGATAGAGATTAATTGGTTTCTCGTTACGTTTGGGCAATAGGCTGATAAATACGTGAAGAAGAGGTCTGACGAGGAGGAGTTCCATAACGAGATTATATCGTTGATTTGCCATCATCACTGAACCTCCTCTGAAATTGAGAACTTTGAAAGGAATAGATGAGTTCGATTACGGACGTTATGTTAAGGTTTTACAAAGATTCAAAAGAGTATAAAGGAGTCCTTTCTAAAATTTTAAATAATTTTATAAGACGTTTCAAAATTAAATAAAAAATTCCAGTATTTATTAACATTTTCCAAAACAATTTCTAAGGATTTCCAATGCCATTTCGTTTACTTATTCATATCAGAAATTATCGCTTATTTAATCGCATTTCCCTGACTCCACCCACCGCCCTAATGCTCATTGAATGTGAAAAGAAGTGTTTAAGGAGATTTCCACGCCTCCAAAACAGACACTTCTCCATTGCCATTTGCATTATCTCCTCGAATCGGGCCGGGGAAAAGCGGGAAAACTCTCCTTGGAGAATCTGGTAAGCTGTAAACAAGAGTTAACTTCAATAACAAAGACACAACTCCAGCAAACATAAAAAATTTAGCAGGGATTCGCGAATTCAGCGGGAGTTGAAGTTACGCAAAATTTATGCTCGCTTCCAAAAGGAAAAAAATATATGCAAAAAAAGGACGAGGAGTCAAGCAAACAAAACAAAACGTAGGAACAAAAAATAATTCCCTGGCAGGAAGTAAATTCAATCGTAAACAACGCAATCAAAAATTCATTCAAACGAAGCATTAACGCTTATTCCGTTTAGTCTGCGGTGCTTGGAGGTGGGAGGAGGAGGTCCTGTTTCGGTGGAGGGGGAGTCCTGTGTTCTCAGTGGCAGGAGCTCCCTTTTGACGGGAAGGTGGAGGACCTGTCTCATTGTCAGGCGAGTGCAACAAAACCCAGTGAGGGTGGGCAAACGCCAAAAAGCGTGCAACAGCCTCCCTGCTTTTTTAATTTTCAATTTTTATTCCTGCTTGAGTTTGTGTCGTTTTTTATTTTGGCTCACTTAGCCGGGATGTACATTTATTATGTGGGCACGGAATCTGGGATAAAAAAGCAACAGTAGGAATTTTGCAGTTCCGGGCACGTCGCTTCATAATTTTCCATTTCCATCTGTTAAATGGGAAGCGCCACGGAAAAGCCGCGAATAAATTTGCGGGTGGATCCATGGGTGTATCCATGCACACACATATATGTACCTGGGAAGGTATTCCCAAACAATGGGCACACACACACACTCCCACGGATAAGTATCCGCGGCAATAAATTTAATTTGCACAGCGAAAACATCGCAAATCCATTTTTTATACCATAAATTCCTTGGCTCCCCAGTGACTTGCATTCGGGTTCAGGTTCCTCCTGCCCTCCATCTCCCCAGTTACGCTTCCATCCCCCGGACCTGCCCCTTTTGTCACTTTTTCCGTTGTGTGTTTCAGGAAGGGATTAATGGATGTGCCAACATGCATATGGAGGTGAACTACGCACAGATACTCCAAGGGGCAGCCTTAAAGTGAGGGGAACTTAACCCTCTTTTCAATTTAACTTAACTTTTGGGGAATCACCTGTTAATTATAATTTTTTGAAGAAAGTGTATATCGAATAAATTATGATAAATAATTTTTCTATATTTATTTATTATACTTTATTTATAAAATAATATTATATAGTCTGAAAGGCGTTGAAATTCGTTAGATTTAATCCTAAGAGAGACATCAAAATTTAAGGAAGATGCTCTTTATTTCTTATAGAGAATTTCTATTATATTTAATCTCCTGATTAAGATTATATTTGGAATCCTGTCAAATTGGGAAACTGGCATACTTCTTTATAAATAAAATAGAATTAAAGGCCAAGATTCCTTAATTTAAATCCCAGAAAAGGAAATCAACTATAACCATCTACCTTTTCCCTTTCATAAACCCATTTCATGACCTCCTAATTGAACTCTATCCGTGACTTTAACTTGTTCATTAGCATTAAATATGCAGACCTGGCCGAAATCTTTAATTTACACTTTGGTTACCTCATCCATCTTGGTAGAAGCATCCTCCTTAAAATAAACTGTATTAGCCCATCCCTCCAGTCCAGTCACTCAATCATAAATATTATTAATAATGTGTGGCTGCGGTCTCCGGGAAGTGGCAAGTTCCTTGTTACCATGAACATAAGTCTGCCAGGGCCTTTGGCTAATTTATTTAGTTGCATACCCCGGGACAGGCAAGTAAGTTTGCCATTGCCAGAAACTTCGGTGAGCACACATACAAGCCAAATGGGATTAGACCGGAGAGCAGGGGAAACTTTCTGTTTGAATTGGCCAGAAACTATAGTCGCGGAAAAGTTTCTGCCAATTCGAGGTTAGCTTCCTCATTCCACTAAATATATGTATGTACATATATCCTTATCAAAATGTTAAATATGAAAGCCACTTAAAGGAAGCCAAATTAAAGTTGTCACATTAGGTAAATGAACGGGAATAAGGGATGGCTATGGTGGAGTGTCAGTTGAAAGCATCGCTCCTTGTTTTAATCTTGAAGATATAACTTTGGCCTCGGCGATGATAAATCATAAGCAGACCCTTGAACAAAGGAAGAACCCAACAGCCAACCGAATAAACCACACACACCCAGAGAGAGAAGAAGACGCGACAAGGAAGGACCAGCAGGACTCAGACACACAGCCGGAAGGGAGCCCAGGGTGGGCGGTATTTCACAACAATATGTGAATATGTTATTTGTTCTGGGAATTGTGAAAATCTCAACAGGTCCCCGCACTTTGCATATTATTTTTAATACGCAGGACGCAGGCAGCAGGACCCAGTATCCAAGAGGCAGTCTCAGGTCAGAGTTTGGCCAATTTCCTGGCTAGCCACAAGCAGCCCGTCCGCATTTTTGGATACTTGTGTTTGCCAAGACATTAAGAAGGACAGGCCACAGTTGACAGGACCAGGACTCCTAGTCCCTTCTCATGTCAGGAATCAAGCGGGTATATAGCTAATATTTACATAAATTCCCCGACATTTGCGGCTTCTTGGCAATTTAAAGTCATCGCTTGATTAAGTTCTTTGTTATTTGTTGGAGGTTTGGTAAGCAGAAAGTCTATTAAGGATATGATTCCTTTGAGTTATTGATTAACATTTCAGAAACTAGTTTCAATTTAAAGAAAATCCCACCATTTTTAAGGAGTTTAATCAGAAATTATCTTTACTTTTTGATCCTTGCCATGAAACCTTTATAAAGTCCTCAAAAGCATTGCGTTCTTTCGGTTTCATTGATGTTTTTTTTATAAATATTTCAGGCAAAGTCCATTAGAATTATTTGGATGTTTGGCTGGCTGCATTATTCATGAGTGCATGCAAATTGAATTGGACACAAAGCCAGAAATGCCAGAGGGTTGAGCAGAGAACACTCTGCAGCAGGTGGAACAGGAGCAGGAGCAGGAGAGGGAGGAGTCGTTGTCAGAACGAATTGGCCATGGCTCTGGGTTGCTCCTTCAACTACCACTCGCAACACAGCAATTCCCCGGTTGAACATTCATTCTGATTATGCATACACATCGATATGAATAACACATTCCAATCCAACAGGACCCCGTGTCTCCACCTCGATTGAGGCGAGTCCTTCCTTCGCCTTCGAGAAGCAGAGCAAAACCGACGGCGAGGATTCAATTAAACGACCACAATTCAAATGTTGACGTCACGGTTTTTGGGCCTTATTAAATTATCATTCGATTATGCCATTATGTTTGCCCCCGATTGCCCCCGGAATCGACCCCGGCTAATGGCACATCCGGCGGAAGTTTAACGATTCCATGGCCCCGGGGTTGTTGCCAACTCTAACTTATGTTGTCTTCTCTTGCCAACACTTGGCGCCGGGAAACCCTTTTCCTTGAAATTTATTTCCTTTATTCAGCAAAAATTGTTCGGTGCTGAAAGTATCTCGAAATGCGAAATACATACATCTGATGCAGCAGGAGCAGGTCCTGCCTTCCCATTAAATGTAACGATTATTATCTCACGTAGCACCATTTTGGGAATTTTAAATATGAAAACTGCTCAAATTGTCCTCGGAATGGGCATCGAAGGATGTGCCAAAAAAGTGAGTTGGCATTTTTAAACAGGTGAAATGGAAGAAAGTGTGCTGAATGGGGAGATCCTTACAAAGTGGATGGTTTGAAATGATATATGGGAGGAGGGTTATTGTTTCTCTAGACTGGGGTTATTTTTTAATATTTGTAAAGTATAATTTTGTATTTCTATTAATCTCTGATCGAAATATTATTGTGAATTATCAGTCAGGGGAGTCTTTAAGGAAATTGCATTATAAAAATAAGTAGATAATATATTAAACTTTAACTTTTATCCCTCTAAACTTTATAAACAATTTTATATTAAAAGTATACAATATTAGCTTTCATTTGGCTTTACTGTTTAACTTTGCTTTGACTTTTGTACCATACTTTTAAGCTTAATTCTTAATTGTTAATGTTTTTAAAGCCGCACATATTTCTGATAAAAGATTGAACATTTTCCAACAGTTTCGCAACATTTTCTGCGGATTAGAAATTACACAAGATTTTATGAGCGATTCGTACCCTCCCTCCAATTTATGTATCTAATTTTCATGCCAATAATATTGCTTGTAAGCCCATTAAACCCTTTCTTTTATCTAACTTCTTAGATAGTAAAAAGAATCTCAGTTCGTTTGTAGTTTTTCGTGTTATGTTTCCTTTTTATGGTCAAACCCCCAGGTGTCTTGAGTTTTTCTCCAAATGGAAATCACTTTCCCACCGGGCCAGCGTAAACTTCAAATGGCTTTTTCTTTACCCTGACACTTTTATTTGCTCACTTTCTTCTGCTGCTGCGGCGACACATTTAGCACATCAGCCGTCAGGATCCTGGACCACATCCACCCGCATCAATTGCCGCAATTTGCCAATGAATGGACACTTCCCAACTTCATACCAATTCCATGGCCTTGGGGCGAAACTTTCTGACCGCAACCCTTTTTTCTCTCCACGAACGTGCCATGTCCTTTGGCCAGTGTGTCCTTTTGTCCCAAGTCCGTCACTTTTGTATACCGCTGGGTGTTTATCCGGGTGCTTCCGAGCGCCAATCAAGCGCAAAACCGTTTTTGACATGTCCGGGACGGACACACACGAGTATCGAACGGCCAACCAGGAGGAGGACCAACCAGGGTCTGGCCCTGGGAGTCACGGCCCTGGCAGTGGTTAGCTGCGTGGCCGAACGGACAATGACAATTCAATTACAGAAATGGAAATAGCGGCTGGCATAAAAATCAAATAAAAGCTTCATAAAGTGCTCCGGATGAGCAAATAAAATCAGTGGGCAATGTCAGCCTGGGTTTTTTGGTAATGGGAGATGGGAGCAGGGAGCTGGGAGGTCTTTCCGCCAGGAGCTTTGTTTTTGATTAAGGATTACACAGGGAGATATTTTTATAAACTTATTATTCTTTTGGCTAGGTAAAATAAAGGCTTATGCTATTTATGCTTTATTTTATATTGAATAAGTTTTTATTTTTAAAGCAAACCAACAGAATACAAAATATTATAATAAAAGCAAAACAAAATACTAACAAATTTGTTTCTAAAAATTAATTTTCCTTTGAATAATAATTTAAAATTACACAGAAACCGTATCTAATATATTTTTATAACTTTTTCTCTGTGGAATATCGAATAGCATTTATTGGGGGTCCTTCTATGGCCTGATCCCTGAGCCTTTGCGGTCATTTGGCAATTGGCGCCATACGCACGCACCCACTCCCACTTGGCTCCAGGACTCACTCCATTTCTTCCCCTCTCCTAAGGGGCGACAGCAAAATCGTAAAGTTCCCACGCGTTGGGAGTTGGAATCTGCCCCCCAGGAAGCGGAAGTGAAAATCGAAATGAATTCGATAGCCCCAACCGCCTGACCCTTTACTGGCTCAATGTCTGCGGTTGCTGCGGTGACTCACCTGGACACCTAATGCTCGGGGAAACTTGAAACTCTCACCTGCCGTCAGGTTGACACTCTTAAAGTCGTGGAACAAATTGGAAACGTAGTTTAAGGGGAGGAGGACTGCCGGCTATTGAAAATTCATAGCCAAAAATTTATTCATGGCCTGCCCCACAGACTCTCAAGGCATTAATATTTAAGCAGCGTCGTTCTCGGCCGGCCTGTGCCTTTGGACTTTCCCGAGATCCTGGCCTGCATGGGGTCACGAGTTCCCAGTTTTTTTTTCTTTTTTTGGCGGGCCTGTCGCAAAGTTTGTGCTTGTGGCCCTCATCCTGTACCTGTTCCCGTGGCTGTCAGTAACAACGTCTCGAGGACATGAGGGCAGCATTTTTTATGGACCAAAAGTTGGCCATGCCTAAGGACACAGTGGGCGAGAAGGCTTTGTAATTGGAGTCCTTGATATTAGAAGGAAGTAAAGAATTTTGTGGGCAATCGTTTAAAGGAAATAAAATGCTCAAGAATCTTTTCGTTCAAAAAATTGATAAATACTTCTTGTGGAGTAAATATTAAACAAATACAGTCTCAGATTTTAAGAGATATTATGCAGGAAACAATAAATAAATGTATAAATATTGACTTCTTATTTCAGAAAAAGTTTTAAAATAATAATCTTTCACTTGTTAAATTTTTTTCATTGTTTTTCCAACCAAGGTGCTCGATTTCCTTGCCATAACTTCCACCCCGCGGCAGGGGCCAACCCTCAGTACCCTCAATACCAACAGTACCCTGACCGTAGTTGTTGTCTTTGCCCAATTTGTAACCCTTTAAACCGTCTGACACGCGTATAATGTGACAGAATGTTCCAAACTACACATTAATTTTTGATCAAATGGCTTTCGACTGGTCCCGGTTCTGAATCCTTGCCTGAATCCTTGCCCGAATCCTTGAACGACTCACAGTTCGAACTGCAAGGGAGAAGGCGAAGGGTGGAGCCTGTCAAATGTCATTCGGCGGGCAAAATGTTTCAGCCAAATGAAGTTAAGTTATCAAGTTGTTGCGGCGGTTAGCCAGCAAAAGCTGGAAATTAATGAAATTTTTTTATATTTCGGCCAGGACCGGCGGCGATTGGCCGATGCCAACACACAAAAATTCATTTATTTTCATTTATTGTTTCACATTTCCCCCAGGACAGCGAGACGTTGCAATTACCGCAGAAAAGAGAAAGAAAACTCAGAAAAAAAGGGGCGGCTTCTGTCCCCGAGAAAAAGTTTGTAAAATTTATATATACATTTTTTTCTTCTTGTGGGATTTTTATTTTATTTACTTTTTACTGGCCGGGCGTGTTCATAATTCCGCTGACTTGTCCCGTGTCCTGTGGAGTAATTTTTACTGCAGGACAAGCGCAAATACATAATTGAATAACCAGAGGAAGCGAAGGGAAAGCAAAGGAAAGGACAGGAAAGGGTGAATCGCGACCAGAAAAGTTTTAATTCAATTCCTTGTGCGTTGTTAACTCGAGACGTTGTCGTCCTGCTGAAGTTGATTAATTTCGCATTTTTACGCTTGATTATACGAGACCCAAAGAAGTTCTCCTGCGTTACTATCCTTGTGCGTGTTTCTCGAGGACTTTTCTTGGGAATTTTTCCTTCTTTTTTCTCCTTGAATTTTTCAAGCCACACACACACACACAAGGAATCTTTTTCGTGGCTGTGGCAAAAATATGGCGTTGAATCCTTTGGGAAATTTCGATATCACACTTTGTTCAGCGTTCTCGTCATGCCCGCAAGTTCATTACACATTCGCCGGAGTCGAAATGAGCAAAAGTAATGGGAAATGCACTGGCAAGGGGGTTGGGGTTGGGTCTTGGTCCTGGTCCTGGTTCTGGGGAGTATTGGGGGTTGGGCTGCCAGCATCCGCAGGTTGATTAACCAGACTTACCACCAGCAAGAGATATATAGTATATGCTGTGTGTGTGCCATAAAAATCTCAATTATTATCTCCGCCATTACTTCGCCTTTGATTTGTGGAGTCGAGTGGAAAGTATCTGACAGTTTGCCTTGATTGCAGATAGATGATTCCTATTTCCATCAGCTAATTATGAGTGATCAATTATTTATTATTATTATTTATGAAGGAAGGGAAGTCAAAAATGTTCTAGGAAACAATAATTGAGTTTTGGTTGGTGGTTATAGTAGTTTATAATTAATATTTGCTGCAAACTAAGTCTCTGCATTCCCTAAAATAATCTTTTAAAATTATTATAAATTATTCTTCAGTCAAAGAACATATTTTAAGACCATTTTCGGCCTGGAGAAAGCTCTGCAGAATTGCCGAAGAAAGCTGTCTGCTGAAGAATAGAATAGAAGAATCTTCACCACAAAGGTAGACCAGACTTTGAGAAGACAAAAGGCAAACGACACTTGGAAAGACTTGACAATATTCGCAAGAAAGCCGTTGAAAGGGGAAAGCCATAAATCATATGTATCTGCGTATCTTTGGATCTGAGTATCTGCGTATCTCAGAGCCATGTATCCAAGTATCTTTTCTCGAATGCGCCGTATGTAAATGCCAGACAATAGTTATATATATATATGATCATAGATGTAGCTAATTATAAGCGACACCCCAGTCGATGGGGATTTGCATATGACAAGGCCGGTGAACAGCTACAAAACAGTTAACCCAACTTCGGAGATGGAGTCACAGATGAAGATAGCTGCGTTGTAATTATCAGGTGTCGGTGTCGGTGGCGGAGTGGTGGCGGAAAAACCCACAAATTATGGGCGTAAATTCTCAAAGCGATGACTCAAAGGCGAACTCAGAGTCTGGGCTAAATTTAGACATGGGTTTATTAGCGGCCATTAACGTTTATAATTCATAATTTATAATTACTTCTACGATTAGGTTTAAGCTTTGACTACGATTAGGGGGAGATTAGTGGAGGATCACCGGGCACCCAGCAACTCGAAGCGCTGATCCCTGCCAATGGGCTCCGCCTTGCTCTTCACCAGATACTTGGAGAACTCGGCCGGCGAGCGGAAGGCCTTGACGGGGAACTTGCCAAACCGACCGTTGGTCCTCGACAGCACATAGTATATGGGATAGGGGCCCGGCGTCATCTGGACGGGCACAGAGCGGGACTCTGCCTGATTCCCATCCAGAGACAGACGGACCTGGACTCCGTCACCCTTAGCGTCCAAGTTGAGCTGCTTCTGCTGCTTGAGTTTCTGCTTGGGAAAGGCTTTTAGTTCGTATTTCAAGGCTCGTTGCGTCGCATCTTCACCACTGGCGGCCATCTGCTCCTCCGCCTTCACTGCGGGCCGGGGACGACGTTTGCGCATCTGTTTTGTGTCCAAATACTGGCGCTGCCCAGTTCCAGATGCGGCTGCTTCTGGTGTGGATCCAGCGGAGCCGAAACTACTGCCTGGTTTTAGGGTTTGGACGTGGAAGAAGGCCGAGTTAATTTGGCTGCCGGTGCTGTCCTTTTTGGGCGGCAAGTCATGCGGATGGACACGGATCACCTTCTGCGTTTGGTTGGCTATGCTGATCACGTCTTCTTCGATGTCTGAAGACTCCTCCAGGGCCAAGGAAGAGACCAGCAGGGAAGCCAAGCAGAAGCCGAAGATCTGCAAAGATGAGTGTAGGGGGATTTATTATTTAAGGGTTTTAAGGCTTTAAAGAATACGTTTTGTAAATCTAAACAAATATTTTGATATTCCCAAGGCACAAATGTATTTTTTTTCTAAAGATTTCCTAGGTCATCTACCAGCTATAACTTTATTCGCATTCACTGTGGGCGATCAATCACAATTACCATAATCCGTTGATGGCCGAACATCGTGTGAGATCAGCTAAGATTGCTCAGTCAAGTGATGGAGCTATTTCTATGGGGCTTCTGTGGATTCCGCAACTGTGCGACTTGTGTTGGATGCTGCCGTCTGACGACTAAAAACCCAGCTGGAACCCAGCGATCGCTGTAAGCTTTTAGAGTCGCAGATCCCACCTGTGCCCCCTCCGTTCATAATAAAGTGTTTGGCAGAGAGACGCCAGAACAAATAATGAGCCAAAAATTGGTTAGTTTTGTTGCGTCTTTTGTCATCCGTCTGTGGGTACCCCTTTCCCCGGATCTGGAACGGCACAGTGGCTCAGAGTATGGCAGAAAAATGGTTGAAAATATATTAATTTAGTGTTTATTCAGCGATAAGACGTGGATGATTACCTCATTGATTAATTTGTTTACGAGAGGGATCTCCTCCTCCTTCTCAATTGACGTCTACGGATTGTGATTGTTTTTTGCATTGTTTGGGATTTTTAAGATATTTTTATTCAACTAAATTTTTCATTAGAAATTTATCAAATGATAAGGGTATGACGGTTGTGAAGGGGAGTCTTGAATGCCAGGAAATTCTTTGCCTGAAGCTCCCAGACAAATTGATTTTTAACTACTGCTAATTGCTTTATTTTTCTTTCATCTCTGCATGTTTATGACAATAATAAATGTGAAGTCTATTTAAAAATAAGTCATAACATAAACACAAAATCTATTTTGAGCTATTTATCAAGCTAATAAACTTTTAAGAGTAGAATATATTGTTAAAAAAAACATTAACTTAACTGAGCACACAAATTTATTTTCGAACATGTTTATATTATTTTTATTTAAAAAATTACATCTCTAATATTTTTTACAATATTATTTATTATTATTGTAAGTTTATTAAAGTTTGCATTGATTATTTGCGACATTTAAAGATCAAAAAAATAAAAAGCAAAAATGTTTTTCTTTTATTTGAATTTTAAATTAAATATACCATCATTCAAGAAGAGTATTTGGTAAATAGAAATCTGCTTAATACATTTTATCAACCGATCATTAAGCGTGCATCACTAATTATTGTAATAAAATTATTTATGATAATTGTCAAAGTCTCAGACACTGCACATTGTTGGCCATTCGGCGTGTGCACAAACGAATCACAAATAATAAAAAAATTATACAAGACAATGGGATAAAATCGAAATAATTTAAACAAATTTAAGATACTAAGAAATGAATAGATAATAGAATATATATCACAGCACTTACCAGAAAGAAAAACTGGTTATAAATGATATTTAATATAATTTTAAATCCAGGAAATTGCCTTCCTAACTCATCCACGGTTAAAGTAAAGTAATATACTAAACTTAACTAATGAACAAGTGTTTTTTCTTATATAATTTAGTACCTATAAAAAGTCTTAACGAGGTAGTTATACATTTATATGGAAACACCATATTACATATAATTTTTCAACAGGTTTTGCGTCTTAATTTTAACCATAATAACAACCTATACTTCTAATTTGTTAAAACTTCTTGTTATCAAATAGTAAATTAATATTAAATAGCCACTTAGTCTTGTTGTGAAAAATAAATAACAAATACCATTTAAACAACTTCTATATATTTTTATTAAATGTATATTATTCTTCATCAATTAACAGAATATTTCCCATAGTCCCTTAAAGCTTAGACAATTATAATTCAATTGTATTCAGATGGAAGATATAGAAGTCATGAAGCCGCCAATGACGATGACTCAATGTGGTTCTGTTCCTAGTTGAGGTTTCTGGTTTTTGGTCCGAACAAGCAACTTAACACGAGATTGGAGATTCGATTCAAGAGTAGGGGAAATAGTGCTCAATGGAATTAGAGATCTTGAAATTAAGGCCCCGAACAAGGTTAACATTTGTTGCGGATTTTAATCTATTAATTGAAGTTGTGCGCCCGAGCTTACCGCATACAAAAAAAGAAGTGCTAGAAGACTTTGGTTTAAATTGATTTCGAAAACTAAGACAAGTTAATAACTCGCTTGATTATGTCACCTGTATTTGGCGGCAGCTCATTAGTTATGCCCAACGAAATGGGTTTAATGAGAATTCATTGACCCAGTCAGCAGCGATTCGATGCGATTGAATAACTCCATCGATCAAGCCAAGAACAAATCATCGATGACGCTGATGATGATTATGCTAATGATGTTTTTGGGACTAAAGGGGTCAGCGGTTTTTATGGCAGATCTTCGTATATATATTGGCATCGTAAAAATTCACTTTGCCAGCAAAAGTAGAGATGACAAAAACCATTTATAGCCCTTGGAACATCAGAGAAAAATCGGAAAGCCACTCTGCCAGACGGTAATAAAATGCCAGGATGCCAGCAAGCCAGGACCAAGACAATGGATGCTATAGATTCGTGTAGACTCGCATAGATTCCACCATTCCTTTCTCCCATCCTCCATCAATGTCTCGCGCCATCGATTGTTATTCAAAGCAGCCATAATCTGTGCCAAGACGTCGTCGCATCGAGACAAAGTGAATTGGCAGCGGGGAGAAAGCCCACAAGAAAGGGTTTTGGGTATGAGGGGGCTCTTTGGCTTTTTAGTTAGCCAAGTGTTCGGGGAATTGAGTTGTAACTCAACAGGTTTTAGCTTTTAAGTCTCTCACTCCTTGGCCAGGCTAATGGATTATTTAAAGTGTCCTTAAAGTCGTAGGAAAAATATCTAGAATCTGGGTATCATGTGTTGTGCCAGTGCCCAAAGGCTGTCCTTTGTAATTAGATTGCAAAAGGGACCTGGGTCATATGTATATCTACTTCCACCAGAGGTGACCAGTAACCCTTTCCCACACCCACAGGCTAATGGACAGCAAATCCGTGGACATTTGTTAGCAAAGTTTGTCCTTTTTTTGTGGGTTTTGTGTTTTGCGGTCAGCACATAAATTACCTATTAGCTATAGGGATCACATATAATTTACGAGTGGCCCAAGGACCGCCTTAATTATGTTACACAGGTGATAGCAGAAGCTCCAACAGAAAAAAAAGAGTGAGGTGAGAGATAAGCCTAGCTACACCCCTCTGGTTATATCCTTTTTGAAAAATTTTGTGCTGACTCAGATAGTTGTCTTCGGGGGTGGAAATTATCGCACTCTTCTTGGGAGATGATTCTGGCTTTTATTACATGACAATTACCACAATCAGGGGAGCATATGGGAGCCACATTCACACCGCAGCATGGGTTGTCGTAAAAAAGAATGGCCGAAAGCGGCACTTGGCCGGGCCAATAATCGTTCTGTCGAAAGTTGCAGTTGAAGCGGGTCTTGGAGTTGGGGGTGGGGCTTTCCTTTGGCAGACATTACAAACCCGAAATGGTTATGTCTCCGTCGAGTTATCAGCTTGCAAATAGCAACTAGAAATGCCATTTCGCTAGCTAAACAAATGTCAAAGCAAACATAACAGTTAAGGAAAGATTTTGGTCGTGGAGGAGAAGGTTTTCTTAGCAGTTTCGGGGTTTAAGAACAATGAGAATCGGGTTTATTAAACTGGATATAATTTGTGTAAAGCAAGTTGATAAATATGGCTATAAGAGTATATGGAACATATGCTATATTTTGATAAATAAAAATGGCTTTAATTAAATTCTGACTGGAATTTAAAAAAAGCATTTAGTTTCCATGGCTATTTAAATTATTTTCACATTTTTGTATTTATTTTAAGTAGCTTAAATGAATTAAGAGGGCAATAGTTATGTTATAACTCAATCAAGCTCTTCATAAATATAATTGATTTAATTTTGTACTATTCTTCATGTATGTTTTCTTTATTGAAAATTTAGATAAAAATATAAATAGTTCAGAAGAAATAAATAATATATTATCACTGTTTTATTCGTATTCTTTCCCCGTCTTCATTAATTTGTGCACCTCTTTCAGGAGGAGGAGAAGATAAATTTAAGGTCCTGCAACTTGAGCAAATATTTGCCTTGGCATCATCATAAATTCGTTGCGAAAAACGCTTTTGTTAGCCATTAAAATATTTAACGGATTGCTGCTGATGGACTGGGCGGTGGCCACCAGCTCAAGCTCCCCAGGACATGTCGAATGATGGGGGCAAAGGCAAAAGGACCGAGGGAAGGACACCAGCAGCATGTACATAAACTCTACGTGCACCTAAATCCCGACAAGGTGCCCGCCAATGCCGCGATGACTCCGCCCTGAAACGTTTGGGGTTCCAACTTGGAAGTTAGAAGCAGTCCTTCACTGCGCAGCTGCAGGACTTTCGCCTCGTCCAGTTGGTGCAAATCGTTTGGGAGGAGGCAGCCGGCCTCCGGGGGTAGGAGTGGGAGTGGGAGGTCCTTGGAGCCGCATTCAAGACTGTTCCAATTCCGAAATGTTTCCGAATCCGAATCCAAGTCCCGAGAACCGGAGCTAGCCAGAGGGAGGAGCAGGGTGCTGAAGAAGGATAAGTGGAGGCAGGACTCTCCTGTGATTTTAAAGAAAATGGAGAAAATACTATAATTTCCATAGAATCCATGGCAGATTTAAAATCCTTCGTGTTATGACGCCTTTCAGTGGCAGATCCATAGGTAATCCTGGCCAGGCATCACGTCCTGTGCGCCTTCCTCACGCAGCGCCAATTAACGCTAATGCAGGACTCATAATTTCACGCCTTACGGTGAAACATTAACCCAAACTCCCTGGAACTCAGGTGTGTGTGTGTGTGCGTGTGTGAGAGGTGAGTTTGCCATGCAAATGAACTGGCAAATGGAGCTTGTCAATGTGGCAGTTGCAAATGCAAATGTCCATCTTTTGCACTTGAAGAAATTTAAGGAAAGGAAAAAATATAGTGATCTAAACAAAACCTTAGAAAAACCCTTCCTTTAATTTATATACCATAAATCCTTTAATTGTATTTTTGAAATAAATTTTAATTAAGTTATTTATTAAAGTAAACAAAGTTTTACCCGACACAAAACCTTAAACAAATATATGATAATTTTTGTTGACAAAATGCATTTTCAAAATATCATAACTATGTCAAAAAAGCATTAATTTCAATTCGGTAAACAGTTCTGTGCTAGTTTTTATTAGGTTTATAAATCTACATACTAAACATATTATTTTAAAAATTTTCATTTTTTTTTTAATTTTTGAAAATTTTGATGATGTAACCCCTTATCAAATTTTGAAAAAAATGACAAAATTTATTTTTCATTCAAACTGGTCTTAATCGATTCTCCTGTTGACCCTGATTAAGAATATATATGGATTATAGGGTCGGAAATGTGCCAGTAAGCTTTTAACTCAAATTTTAATACCCTTCAAGGGTATAAAACTCTATAAATTCATCATAATTTGCTTATAGTTTTTAGCAGTGTACCCACATGACCTCCTCTTCCCTCGCTGCAAAGAGAACCCATAAAAAGCTGTGTGTGTGTGTCCAAACACATATATATGTAGGTGTATGCTTGGACCTTGTTCCGAACTGTTTTGCAAGGTGTTGATTATGGCCTTTGATATGCAAATGAACTGCTTTACAGTCGCCTCCACCCCGCCCCCTTTTTCAGGGATTCCCCCATTCGTGGACGACGACCTGCTGCTGCTGCTGCTGCTGCTTAGCACTCCGCTGGGCCACAACAAATGGCGCTAATGATGGGCCAAGATGACACCTTGTGGAGGAGTATATCACCATATCATGGATATATCACCACTCGAATGGAATGGCCGGCTAAAGACTCGATCCCGGAAAAGGGTTCCTTAAGTGCGTGCGCCGCATTTTCAGGGCAGTTTCAACCCCAATTAGACTCATTAGGCATTACAATGGATACCCCTCACACTGCTCGGAAAAACCTCCGGAAAAGCCCCCGGAAAACCCCGCTGACGACGAGGTGCGAAACGTGGGCGCTGACTTTGGAGTGATTTACGACACAAATTACGGGCTTAAATGGACAAACATGCCTAGTTTTAATCATAGGTGGGATGTGTCCATTAAGGACACCGGGGGGGTGAGGAATATAGTGCGACTGAGGAGGTCCCCGAATGGGCATTAAGCATGTGCGACATAAATTAATTAACCTTTTCTCACATTCCCTTCACGCATTGTTGGGCCAACATGTTTATGCAAAACTATTGTCCTCGTTTCAGGGATATAAAAAGCGCCTCAAAGCTACTCTGTGGGGGAGTATTACGCGGGGACGTACCATATAACATCCATATAAGCAATATATATAGCTTAGGCTTAGCCCAATAGCTAATGCTGAAATCTTGTTGGCTTTGGAGTTAATGAACTTTGGCATTTGGTGGGTCTAAGAGCGGGCAGCGAACTGAACTTTGATGGGCAATAAAGTTGGAGTTATATTCTTTAAAGTTTTTAGAAGGAAGTTAGAGTGAAATAAAATTAGGGGATAGTTGGTGAATGTATAATTGTAGACTACTATTAGTTAACTAATTATTTGCGAAAGAAACTGGCTTAGAATTACAATAAATAATAACTCAATTCACAGAGCTCCTAATAAGAGTTACTTAGATAGTTTTTCTCTTTGAATTTTAAACCTAATAATTAACTTTGCTAATTAACTAGTATTTACTACTATAAATAAGAAAGACCTCACCTTGGATAGCACTTAACTTTCCTCACAACAAATAAACTAGTATTTAAATTATGCAAATTTAATTGGAGACAAAAAAAAACCCATAAATATGTATATATATTTCCAAAAAATAACAAAATAAAATTAGTAAGTAAAATTCCAGTCATCTGGGGGTTCAATTAATATTATTTTTAAATATTTTCTAAGCTTCCCAACTACCAAAACTAATAAAAAAACTCTCATTTGCTGCTTTCTTTAGTTCTTTGTTTTCTATAATTATTCATTGGGGAGCATTATTTCCATATTTTTTTTCTTCCCGTTTGCTGATAAATATTTTAAACTGATTACCATATTCTTATCGGCAAAACTTGGGCCAGCATGTGAGTCAAGATAAATAAATAGCGCCTTAAACAGCTTTTTCTTTTTATTAGTTGAAGTGCTCGAAATAAATACGCATAAAAATCCAACAAATTGGGTGAGAAACAGCAACTTTGGGGACAAGGGCCAGTCCGGAGCGGTGATGTTTGTTTAGAAATGGCTCTCCCGGGAAATTATAAAAATATATATATATAAGCCACGAAAAAAGGAACAATTCAACACGCAAAATATTTAAAAGAGGGATGGGGTTTTAGGAAAAAGTTGCGCCTAATTGTAAACGGCCCGGCAGCGGATGACACTTTATGAGTACTCAGGGCCACTCCACTCTACACTCCATGAAATTGAATTAAAAACGAGGGAAAATAAAGAAGGAGAAGCAGCAGGAACAGGATCAGGGTATGAGCTGGTAGCCAATGCAATCCTGGCGGAGTTCAAAATGTTTTCCTCGCCACCCGGGGCAATGGAACACGGGGACTTAAGCGGCATTAATTATGAGGCAATGGATGAGGGGAAATGTCCCATGAAAAAGGCCTCCTGCAGGACCCATATGTGTGCGTGTGTATGTACCAGCCTCACACTGCACACTGTCAACCTGGCAAAATTTAATTGACCAAACACCTTTGCCCTTGCAGTGGCTGGCCACAGGACGAGGACGTCCAAAGGACTTGCCACAACTGACACAGTGAACGGGTGAATTGGGTGGCAAATGCAATGGCATAACCATAATTCCAGTGCCATTCCATGACGGCCCTTGCCCTTAGGCCTGGTCCTCTGCTCCCAATCCTTCTGGGTCCCACCTGGGAGTGCACATTAAATAATTACCGCAAATGGGCTTGGCGATAATTTTTGCACCAAAGACCCAGGGCTGACCAGTGACAACAACAGCGGCAGCAGCAGCGCAGTTGGTAAAATAAAAATTGTAATTGTAATTGCGAAAACAATAAACAAATGTGGCATGCCGAGGAGTGCATCCATAGTTGCACTCGGGGAATACAATTTTCCAGTCAGCATTAAAACCGAAAAAATTGAGGCATAAATCTTTATTATGAGAGGTTAAATACCCTATAAAACAATAGATATTTTGATATATTTATTATTATTTATAATACAATTTACCCTATAAAACAGCAGCTATTTTTATATATTTATTATTATTTATAATACAGTTTACTAAATCTGGTACACACAAAATTATATTGCAAAATTACAAACACCTTATGACGTCTTTAGCAATTTACTCAATTTCTCATTTTATGTAAAATCTTTGGGGCTTATTAATTTTCTTCAAACTTTATTTGTATTATAAAATTGTATAAAAATACAATTAATCTACATCCAATTATACCCACATGTCCACCTGCTTTTTCAGGGTATTAAAAATTGTATTTAATTAACGCCGCCGGCTGCGCTTCGATTCTGTTGCATTCCTGTGCGGCTTATGAGTCCTGGCAGAGGAGCAGGAGGCCTAGGACATTCGGGTTGGCCATTTAATTTGCATTCGGCGACAGCGCCAGTTGATTGAACAATCGTTTTAAAGCGAATCAACCCTCTTGAAATGGCAATCCACATTCCCAGGCGGGCACTTCTTTCAAGGACCGAGTCCAGGGCCAAGTCCCAAGGCGAACTTCTTACGCGGTGGCGGTGGCTACTTAAAAATTCATGTCCAAGGATGCTGCTGCTCAACCCCTTCGCACCTAGCGACAGTTGCTGTTCCATCATTTACCAATTAGTTAATTTTTATGACGGCGCTCAAAGCTGAGAAATCTTTCCAAAATTCCAAAAGCAAACCCGAGTACAAGTGTCTTTTAATTTCTTATTAGCGGTTTATTATCCCCGCGGACATTCGGCCCATTAATATGCAGAGAAAGAGGTCCAGGCCCAGAACCAGGCCCAGGCGGCAGCTCGTCCGAAATCATTAATTTTAATGAGCCAACAACAGTTGCCAGTGAAAGTTGGCCCGAAAGGATAATGCCAGGCTGAGTATTCGGTTAATTACTTAATAATTTGGGCAGGTGTTATTTTTGGAAAGTCAATTCATAGGGCGCCCAGAGACCAGGCAAAGGCAATTGGATGCTGAGCAAGTAATTAGAAGTTTGGAAAGGCAGTCTAGGAATTTTATAATAAAATCTTTGAGTAAACCTTGGCCTTAGGAAGATTTAAATATTTATTAAGTAACTAAAAATAAGTATCTAAAGAAGTTCCTTATTCAGCTAAGTATCCCCTTAAATCGCTGTTATCCCCAAATCGTATTAAAAGTGCAGCCGAACTCGTTTCCAGAGGCATTCAATTTGAGTGCAGATCACGAACAGATATCCAGAGGGTTAAGGGGGATTAAGATCGACGGCGGCCAGCGAATGGAACATTAATCCGTAATTTGCTGCCTGTGAAGTCGAGGCGACTAAGTAATAATTTTTAATAGGAAGCCCAAGCCTTATACGGTCAATAGTTGCCACTCGGTTTTTGTGCGCAGGCTCAGCTTTATATATTTTCTGTTGGTTTTAGTAAGTTGATATTTAAGCCTGATCCCTGACAAAAGTCGGGAACTGATTTTGGCTTTGATGCAATGCCAAAATCGATTCGGAAATTCGCGGCACGTGCACAAGAAAGAGATCGAGTTGAAGTTGAAGTTGAAGCTGAAGCTGAAGCTGGAGCTAAGAGCTGGTAGATGGAAACTGAAGCTGGAGACAGCTGAGACTATTCCTGGTTTGTAATTTATGAACTTTAATTGTTGGCTTTTATAGCCATGTGGATGGGTTAGAAGGCATTAACAGTTAAAGACTTTGCAGCGACACTTTTAATTGATTTTCTACCCTTTTGATTTAATTTATGAACTGCCTGCCATATTCGGCCACTGGCTGGTTAAACATTTAATCAATGTTCGAGTATCTCTCAAATCTGCACTTGGTCCAGCCAGACCAGCCAGTGTCGGCCCCTTGGTTATAAATATTTATGAGTCAGCCCAGCAGCCAAAGCTAATGACAAAGTGATAAGGACAATTAAGGAGAAAGCAGCTGCCCAGCAGCCTCTTCGTCTCCTCGTCGCTTTAGCAAATGAAATGTGTCACCAGAGTGAGTCTGTTCGGGATGGAAAACTGCAAGAATCGTGAGTGAATGCAGGTAAACAGATTGGATTTAATTCTTAAATATTCTTTAAATATTTTATTAAGTAAAACTATTTCAAATTATTCAATAAATAAATTATTTTCAACTTTATAAAACCGTGTCACGTTGACATAACCATCTCAGAACCATGGTCCATCAGCGATCAACTTGTAAACACGACGAACAAACTGCTGGCTGTAAAATATTGCTGCATTTTTGATCACTTGTCATCGCTGCATGATGAACGATCGCCGCAGAACCAGTAGCCAGTCCTGCCCCCAGTTCCCTTTGATCCACAACTACTGTCAGTGCGATTCCCATTCCCGTCCCGAAAAGAACTCCTGAGGAGAGTCCAGTCTGTGGCGAATTCCGCAGAACCTGTTGACAACACTTGTGCGACAAGCGAAACGATCTCGCTTTTTGCCGCAGCATCCCAGTATTTGTATTTATTGGCAACGAAAAAAAAATGCGGAAAAAAGTGCTGGCCGAGGTGTCGATATCGCACAATGATTTTAATGATGGGATCGAAGCGAACCAAACCGAACAGAACCCAACCGAGGAGAGCAAAAAAGCAAACCCAGAAACCGCGCCGACTGTTGCACCACAAATCGCTGAGATGCCAAGGCTGATAATCAATAATTTTTATATTTCTGCCACATCGCCGGCTCGGGCGGCTTTGCAAGCCAGCTCAAAGGAGGACATCTCAGGCCAGCGTCAGGACATGACAATAATCCTTAATTACAGTTCACTGAGAGCCGCAGCGAAATTTGAGTCATAATTGGAGTTCAATGATTCGAGCATTAAATTTCATTTGGGGGGAGATTTTAGCAAAGGAAATGTAATTATTTTTTGGAGAAAAGAATCTAAAAATAATGTTAAAAATATAGATGAAGAAAGAAATCCCATCCTAACCCCAAGGAAAGTGAATCTATCAATCAAACTGCCTTTGATTTTTTTCCTCTAATATTTTCCTTATGCAAAGCAACAAATTGACAGGCAAAGTGAGTTTCCTTTGGCAGGAAAAGCACTTGATGATTAGATAGTGTCAGGTTCGGTCTCCTGTGACTGCGACACACTCGACTTAACCCCGTTGAAAAAATACATATATTGCAAATATTCTTTTATTTATTTTATACAAGTTTTTTTTGGGTGGAAAAGTGCCAACAATTCCATCAAAGTTCAACCCTTTTGAAGCCTGTCACGTTTTCGTCGCTTTTCACACATTTCCCCGGCCAGGGAAAACACCGAAATCGCATTCAGCTGATTAGGCTT
Organism: Drosophila mayri; assembly: GCA_008042485.1. NCBI lineage: Eukaryota > Metazoa > Arthropoda > Insecta > Diptera > Drosophilidae > Drosophila > Drosophila mayri. The sequence continues at coordinate 101,022 of VNJN01001599.1, forward strand.
GAGGTGACAGGGCCTCTGGTTTGGGAAAATTGCGGGGAAAATTGGAAAGCTTTATGAGGAAGCGCCATGGTAATGGTGATTGCGAAACCGCTTACGAGCTGCCAGGGAAAGACATCAAGGACTGCACATGGCAGGGAATCAATACTGGCAATTAAAATCCTCACTCAAAGAGGAGCAGGAAGAACGGGATACAGCCGAAGTCCTTCCTGGACTGAAGCAATTTGATGTGCAATAAAAGTGTTTGCCAAAAGGAGACCAACCTACGGACTGTGCCCCCAGGAAATGGCAAATGCAAAATTGGATTTCTGACCCTTTGGCCAGCCGAGTGTGAAGGTCCTTTGGCCATTTCTATTTGCATCTAATACATAAACATAATGCGTTAATTTCAAAGGAACTTGGCAAGGAGCACAGCCACAAAAAAAAGATAAATTTATATATATGCAAACAAACCAAAAAAATATATTTCCTTTTTTTATTTTTGCGGGCGGTAATCAAATTTGCAATGTTGTTTCTTTTTCTTTTACTGAATTGCTTGGCTTTGGGTATTCCCACAGGATTCGCAGCGGGGGTGACCGCAGGACAGCCCAGGACATGAGCGATACAAATAAACAAATGATGTAAATTTCATTTTCCAGGAAATGTATGAAAATATGAAAAGCCCCGCTGTCCTTAAATAAATTACATCGAATTTATTTGGCAACTTGAAGGCGATTTTGCCAACTATTCAAGGGGGGAGATGCGGTCATTTCCCTTTTACTTTCCATCTCTGTGAAGAAAATTAGATTCATCAAAGTTCAGGCCAAGGAGATTTGCATTTATTTCACATTTGTCAAGGACCAGCTGCTGCCAAAGTACCTTAAATGTCAGCCTCATCATCGGTACAGACATTAAAAACCACTTTTGGTACTTTCAAAAGGCGCAAAATCCTTCAATCCTCCAACTGATTGGCATTACCCAAATATGTTTGAAATGGAAAAAAATGTCAAATAATTCCGAGATTCTCAAACAAAATGTCAATTTCAATTTGGGGGCGAATGAGATGAATGATTCGGTTTTAATTCTGATGGAACGCCAAAGGAACAAGCTCTTCCTTGGGGGTTGGGCTTCGGATTTTCCCCCTCCTCCGTCGCCTGCCATAAAATATATTAGATTAGCATATTAATAGCTTCGATAGCGTTAGTTATTCGACTTGAAAATCAGGAGGAGATCACACATCCCGGCCGCACAGGACACTCGCGGGTGCCATAAAAAATTCACACAACAGCAATCCTGGCGAGAGATGCCAGCGATTAAAATTATGCAAACGCATTATCTGCCAGGCTGCATTTCGAAATGGGAATAGGATATGGAATGGGTATGGGTTGGGTATGGGTCTGGATGGATCTGGGTTTAAGTCTCACAGGAGCCATGGGCCGTAAACACTCAATATTCGTTGCCGCAGGATGAGATTCCCTCCGTAAAGTAAATTGCCCGAGCATTCTCTATGCAAATGTGGAAAGTATCACCAAGCCGGAGAGCACTTAAAACAAATCCGTTTAGATAGAGACGCACTTGGTGGAGGGAGGCTGGGTAGCTACTTCCATTAAAAATCCGAACTCCATAAATTAACTTGAAACGAAGCAAGTGCGCTACTTATGGGTCTGTAATTGCTTTATCACACTTCTCTGCATTCGGGTTTCTTGGGAACAAGTTGAAATCGGTGCATATAACAAACTGTTTCAATATATTATTAAAAATAAACTAATCGCTTAATTTGATCGCATAAATCAAGTAGGTAATAGGTTCTGATATTTCAAGTGGTCGGCTTATATGACATTTATAAAGTTTTAATTGTTTTACGACACTTTCTCTTTGGGTTTGTGGGTTGGTTGTCTTGGGAAAATGTAAATAAGAAAAGTGTGTAAAAGTAAACAAACAAGAAAAGGGTTTTTTTCAGGATAAGAATCTATAAAGATGTATTACGGCTATACATTATGGAATGTTTTTAATTTATGATATTATTAAAATAAAGAATTTATTTATTTACTTTTCCTTACAGTATTCTATATTCTAAATAATATATTCCCATATTTTATTCTTAACAGGATTTTGTTTCACAATTATATTTCTATATTTTCTCTATTTCATGACTATTTTTATAGATTTTACTTCATTTCTATATTTTTGCAACTGATTTCTAGATCCTCCTTCTTGTTCCTAATCCTTATGCCTCTATTAAGGTCTATCCAAAGAGCTTTTGATGATTGCCTTAACTGCTTTGGTTTGAGGATTTATTCGCGAATGTGTGGCCGGGGCAAGGATGTTCGGCAGAGTGCAGGACAATTACCACAACCACCGCCGAGGCTGGGCAACTGCAGTGCTTTGTCTATCCTTCTGCCTATTCAAGTGTCCATTTTTAATTAACACTCTGACAATTTGACGCGAAATGCATTTCGTTTCGAGTGTGTGTATGTGTGTGTGCGTTATCCTGTGCAAGGACTAATGCCGCACTGCATGCCGATGAGCTCCTGTGGCTTGTGTGGGGACTACTGAGAGCTGAGAGCTCGGTGCCGAATGTTTAGAATGCAATTGACGTGTCAGAGGGCAGAGCAGGCAAACTCACACAGGACCTGCAGTGGCGGAGGGATGGCACCAGGACATCAGACAAAGCAGGGCCGGGGGCGGAGAATGCCTGATAAATGTTGCATGCGCCTGTGTAACCCAATTACCGCTCTGCAAATTACCCACTCCGCCTGGCCAAAGTAGCAGGAGGACCACCTTCCTAGGCTCGCTTTGCATAATTGATGACAAATTGAAATCGTGTTTATGGAAGGCATAGCCGGGGACATTTCATAAAATATATTTTACACATACGAATACGAGAGTTCAGACAGTCTTCGCCGACTGGACTTTCCCTTTTCCTCGCACTTTTCCTGGGCCATAAATCCAGCAAAATCAAATGGCCAATGGATCAATTTGCGGTTGATGGAGCTTAGCCGCTTGTGTCTCCCTCCCGGGGCTCGTAAATCGCAATGAGTTGGGCCCATAAATTTTCAATTGGTCAGTGGCCGGCGGAAAGGGTTAAGGGTGTTCTAAAAAAAAATACAGGAAAAATGGTAATCTATTGCTTAGCGAAGAGTTTCCTGAAATTTAAGAACCACTTTATGTATAAATTTGATTTTAAATAGTACTTTTATCGGCATAATATAATATCTTTTTGGACTTTTTCCCATCACCTTTATTTGGAAAGTCTTTTGGTAGAGCAATTCTATATAAAGTATACATTTTTCTATTTCTTAAAATGCATAGTGCTATAACTCAGCCTTTGAATTGTGTGCGTTCCAAAATTTTCCGTTTTTAAAATAAAAAAAAAAAACAGAAAATATGACCAGCTCGGCAAAACGAAAGACGGTTCTGTCGCCGCAGGAACTGCTCAAGACACTCACTATGTCCGGCGACGAGGAGCTGGATAACGAGATTCGCCACTGGGTGCTGTGGGACCGCAACGAGGCGACGCTCAACCAGGTGGTCGGCGCTGTGAAGGAAGAGGACTGGGATGTGCTCCGCACAAGGCTGTGCAGCAGGATTCAATACTTCAGCACTGGGTTGCGAGGCGGTATGCGGGCGGGCTTCGATTCCATCAACGATGTGGTTATCATCGGGGCGGCCCAGGGCATTTGCGGTTACATGATGGACTTCTATCCGAGCATCCAGAAGCGCACCGAGCAGGGCGTGGTCATTGGCTACGATGGGCGTTACAATAGCAAGCGATTTGCCCAGCTCATAGCCACCGTCTTCCTCAACAACGACTTCAGGGTGTATCTGTTTAGTCGCATGGTTCCCACACCCTTTATACCCTTCTCCATTGTGACGCTCAAGTGTCTGGCGGGGGTTATTGTCACCGCCTCGCACAATCCCAAGGAGGACAACGGCCTTAAAGTGTACTGGACCAATGGGGCCCAGGCCATGGATCCACACGATAAGCGAATCAATGAGTATATAGGTAAACACCAGGAACCGAAAGCCTCGTCCTGGGAGCTCTCTTGTTTGGATGGACATCCCCTGCTCGAAGATCCCTACCGCCTCATTTTCCCGCAGTTTTACGCAGGTGTTAAAAAGCTTATTCCTCCGGTTTACCTGGAGTCCAACGAGTGCAGCCAGCTGAGGTTCGTCTACACACCGCTCCATGGAGTGGGCTTTCCCTTCATGCGGGAGGCCTTTTACCAGGCGAGGCTCAAGCCTCTGATACCCGTGACCGAGCAGAAGGATGTGGATCCAGAGTTTCCTACTCTGTCAATACCCAATCCGGAGGGTAAGTAACAGGAGGCGAGGGCGGTAGAACTTAGTTATTGAATGTATACTATATACTCCAGCTGGCAGGGCGGCCCTGATGCTGGGCATCAAGAAGGCAGAGCAGGAGCACTGCACCCTGGTGCTGGCCAATGATCCAGATGGGGATCGTCTGGCCGCGGCGGAACTGGATCCGCGAGGACGCTGGAAGGTGTTCACTGGCAACGAACTGGCTGCCTTGCTGGGCTGGTGGGCTCTGGAGAGCTACAAGGTGCGGGTGGCCAAGCCGCAGGTGTCCAACTGCATAATGTTGGGCACCCTGATCGGTTCTCGCATCCTGACTTCCATGGCCCGTGTGGAGGGTTTCGTTTACGTAGAGGGCATGCCCAACTTTCCCTGGATGGCCAATCGGGCCTTGGAGCTGGAGAAATCTGGCCGGACGGTGCTCTTTGCCTTCGAGGATTGCTTTGGATATATGTTTGGCATGACTATGCCGGACAAGGATGGCATCGGACCCGCCATGCAGCTGGCCACGATGGCTTGTCACCTAAGGAGCAGCCGAAATGTGACCCTGATAGAGAAACTGCGGGAAATCTTTGAGACTTATGGCTTCCACTCCTCCGTGACCTCGTACCTGGAGGCGGAGTCTCTCGAAATCGTTGACGAGGTCTTCGAGAAGATACGAAACTTCTCGGAGGGTGGCGGCTATCCCAAGTGCATACTCGAGGGCGAGTTCGAGGTGGTGCATATCCGGGACTTGACCACTGGTCTGGATACCTCATTTCCTGATCGACAGGCAAGAATGCCTGTGGATCCCTCGACCCACATAATCACCTTCACATTTACTAATGGCTTCGTCATCACTTTACGGACGGATCCCAATGCCCAAGTACCAATCATAAAGATTAATGCCGAGATAGCAGGTATGCCGGAGGAGAAGGACTGGGAGGATCTGCAGGAAAAGCTTATCAAGATGTCCAATGCTGTGATTGAGGAGTTCCTTCAGCCCGAGGAATATTCTCTTATTGATCCGCGAAAGGTGTCTTCATAGGTTCTTGGTAATTCTGAGTTATTAAAGGAAATTGACATTTTTTTTGTTGGAACTCTGAGAGACTTTCATTAAAGTGCCCTGAAAGAGTGTGTGTGTGTGTGTGTGTGGGTTGGGCCAAGATGAGCTTGTGGCCAGGCCACAGAAGGCCAATTAAGCATGCCCTTCATGTGTGGTGGCAGGAGCAGTTACAGAGGCAGCATCATCCTTTGTTTTCCCACCACATGCACAGACGTATTTGTATCTTTATCTCATCTACAGCCAAAGTATCTAACAAGACAAACACTGAACGTAGAAACACTGAAATTTTATAGTTTGCCTGTGCTAATTGCACTCTGGGGGTGCTTTGTGCCCCCCGAAAGCCTCCGCAAAAACCCCCCTTTTACCACCTCTTTTCCTGGGCGGAGGACCACCCCCGTGATTGTGTGGTAATCGCTAACGATTGTGCGAATCAGCAAAAGTCGTCTGAGGGCATCATGAAAGCGGTGATTAAGCAAGGACTCCTCTTCCATTCATTCCTCTCATCCCCACATGTCGCCGGGCAAACAACAATTATTATTTCCTTTATTTTTTGTAATTTTGGAACTCCTCTTGGCACATATTTGCCAAAGAGGTCAAACAGAATATTTCAATAGGAGAAAAACGGAAAGCGAGAGTGCCCAGGTAAACAAGAAGCTGATCCCAGAGGTCGTCGTCTTCCTCGTCAAGTCAAATTTTCATTCAGGACAAAGGACCGCCCCTTACGCCTCACATCGCCTTGATACGTGGCCATTAAATTTTCCCTAAAATACCTACGCCGAAAAGGATCCAAAAACGCACACGAATTAAATATTTATCCATCCGTCGACGGGCGCAGGATGACAAGTCCGTGTGTGTGTGTATTTCCTTTTATTTTTTATTTTATACTTTAGGCCGCGTTTTACACGGTAAGTGGCATTGCGCCCAGGTTAGTGCATTATTAAGCACTGTTTATGCGACATTAGGAACATAAAAGGCAACCCGAAAGTCCTTGGAAATAAGGAACAAAATAAAATAAATGAATGTCCCATATGTAAAGGGAGGAAGGGGGTGCTTCTGAAGTATCGCCTTTCACCTTTGAATATTCAAACTCCCCATCAACTTAACTAAGAGCCTTTTGAGTCATAAAAGCGTGAATATTAAGTGAGAAGTGAAATTTATGGGAGGTATTTTTGGGAGATTAAAACTTGACAAATTCAAAAGTATTACAAATACTGAAATATATCTGTATCAATTATAATATTAAATATTTATTAAAGAAATGAAGTAACTTAAAACTAGACTTTAAATATGGTCTTAAACTCTAAACTTAACTAACTTAACTAACTTTAAATATGGTCTTAAACTCTAAACTTAACTAACCCTAATCTATAAATTATTTATGACAATTGATATTTAATTTCTAATATTAAACTAGCATTTAATTGGAAATTCGAACTTGTTGGGACTTTAATCCGTTTGCCAGAAAGCTGGTGGTTTCCTCAAGGATTACAACCGCATTGTAGAATTTCACCAATTGAATTTTGAACATCCTGCCGCCAAGTTGGACATATGTTGTGGATATTTTGTTACACCAGGCCATCCCAGACCAGACCAGACCGGCGGTGGCCAGTGTAATGAGGACTCGGAACCACCCTTGAAATCCGGAAAATACAGAAAAAATAAGGGGGTGCCTGAGGCAGTGGGACAATGGCATCTTAAATTCGCATTCGAAATGAGGCACAGGCTCACTCGCAGGCTCTGGTAAATTGATTACGTGCCACTTGCTCACATCATCAATTTCAGTCCATATGCGCGAAAATCCTTTCCACTAACGAGTGCCGCAGGACTTGCAGCGACACAAAGGACACGGCACCCACAAAATTGTTAGTTGACACTCGAAATTTCTGGTGTTCAGCATCGTTAATTAAGAGCATTTGTTGACTTCCGCTGCCGCTGCTGTCGTTTCCACTTTGTTTTTGTTATTTGTTACTTGTTTTTCCTTACACCCGATTTCCCAACAAATGCGATTTTCGGGGATTTGTAATCACAGGATTATGCATATTGATATTGGAGTGATAACTGGGGTCAGATCAGAGATTAAACTGAAGGTGTAAGGTTTTATAGTAGTTTAAGGCTAATAGAAATGATATCCCATGATACGATTTTGATAAAGAATAAAATCTTTGAAAAATATATAGGAACAGAGATTATCTAAGGGCTTTGTTACAAAATTGACACGTTATTTTAGTCGGAATAAGATTTAAACAATTTATTTAAAAATTAGTTGACCCTGCAGGGTTCTTCTTTATGTTATTTACAGAAATAAATCTAAATAAAATATATAAAAATTATTATAAATATCTGTCTGAGATTAATTGATTATACCAAACCTAATTTATTTAATTTTCTATATTTTACATAAAAAACCCAAAGCTCAAAACTATAAATATTAATTAAACCAATAATTCATCAGCTTCACGGCAGCTGCAAGGATCTTCCTTGCCTTCGTCCTCTCCCCGTCCAATTCTTTATTTTTTTTTTTTTGACAATTTGTTTTTACTGCATTTATTGTTTTCGTTTTTGTCGCATAAAAATGACAACAAATTAGTTTGGCTGCCGTCGGCGGTTTCCCGCTGGGTTTTTCACAGTTTTGTTCGATATATCCGTTTGTTTATTTTTTTCTCTCCCCGACTTTCGTGTCCTTGAGCCGGGACCAATAAATTATGTGAAGGATGCTGTCGGAGTGCAACTACACACAGCGTCAACCCCTCACTCCCCGATCGAGCAGGAGGGATATATACATATGTGTATACGAATATTCCGAGTCCATCGAGGGGGCGCGACGTGTTTTTGATTAGCTTTATTAAATATGCAAACAATCCCCGCGTTTTTTTATTTCGAAATGTTTGTTTTTGTGCACAAAAGTGGAAAATTCGTGCCCGGGAAGCTTAATTGCTGGAACATTTTCAACATTTCTATTAAATTTGAGAGTCAAAAAGAAAGGAAGGCAAATCAAAAACCTGAAAAAAGAATCATAAATTTAATATGCATTGCTTATGGAGGAAACCCTACAGATTTCACAGACAAATTGTTTATTGTTTGTAATGCATTTTAATTTAGTTTCGGGGTTTTCACTTTTATTTCTTTGCAGCAATAAATAATTGTTGGGTTTTTTTTCGAAGAAGCCAAGTTCATAGCTTTGCTTTGGGATCGAAAAATTTACATGATTTTTAGATATAATGCAGCTGTATGAATATTTCAGCATCTAAGCTACATTTAAGAAAAATAAATAAGAAATTCCCTGTTGGCCAGTTGGGTTTTTCTTCTTTTGTTTTTGTATATTTTTTCTTGTATTTTCTTTTCCTTTTAACTTGAGCCAATAAGAAACCACAGATTTGGCTTAAGAGCACTTCCCTGAGCATTTAAGAGTTAAACCGGTCTGGCCTTAGGAACTCGAAGAGACTTGATTGTGAAGAGAGCTTTCAACTGCCTTATCGACAGACGCACTGCTTTTAAAATGTATATTTATATTTATAATTTATTTAATTTTACTTTTTATTATTTAATTCCATATTTTGGAATTTTATTTCTTAATTTATGAATTTATTTCAAATAATTTAGGTACGCTAAGAAATGAAGCCTGCTTTAAAGGGTTTCGGCTTAATATTGTGACTTCAAGACTCTTGTATTATTTTTAGATATTAACTTGAGATTAACGCTATCATTAACAACTTAATTCATCTTCTGCAAAGCAAAGAAACTCAAAATGTAAACCTTGCTTAAAATATAAACCAATATTTAGATTTATTCCCTGTTTATTTATATTTTTCATGGGCTACATTGTCATCTAGCTCCAAGAGTAAGTTAACAAGAGGATTTTGTGGAGTCAGTTGCTCTTTCCACACGCTCGCAAACACACCCATTAAAAGTGGGTGGAAAAGGACATATATGTGGCACAGGATAATGCCCCCAGGGAAACGCAACGGAAATCAACGTCTGCATATGGAGATGCTATTGCTCTTAAAATCCCTTCTCAGTTTGCTGTTGTCGTTTTTATTTTATTTTACTTTACACACACACGCATTTTGGGTGGAAACTTCACCCTTTTTTCGCCCAAAAAGGAAAAAGGAGTGACAAATGTCGGAAAAGTGCACATATTGCATGAAAAACGGTTCATCAAGAACATCAATTAAAGTTTTGGGTACTCGAGAAAACTCGACTCTGGATATAATTATATTTATAGGATTATGAAAATGAATAGGAAAAAAAATAATGAATTTAAATTATCAAGGATGTGCCCATTAGGATGCTAATTAAGGGAAAATTTGTAGAAAAACTGGGCTGTTTTAGGCTTTTATTTATGAGGTTTAGGAATAAGTTAATGTCTTTAGTGTTTTTTTTTAAAGGATATATTTACTTTTAATTTAATAAAACTAGAGCTCTGCTGGAGCTAAAACTACAAAATAAAAAATAGTTTTCTAGAGTAAAAAGGAAATATTAATCTCTTATTCAGAGCTCCAATAGTTGCCTAACCATTACCACTACAAATATCTTAAATCAACTCAAACTCCTTCCTTTCCCTTCAGTTGTTTGCTCTCAGTTTTCCCATCAATTATTCCCGACAATCTCTGTCAATCTCTGAGGAAAATGGAAAAAGAGGAAAACTGTGAAAGCCCTGCTTTACTTCGATGTATTTTTTTCAGCTGCCTGAGCATTGTTTAACAATTAACGGAACAAGTTGTTTAACTTTACCTAAACGATTTAAGTCAACAGAGGAGCGTGCTTCCCACTGGCCGCTCTTCTCGTTATCCTTCAGTCACTGATAGTCCTCGTCACTTGTTCCTTGGAGGAGGAGAGGAGGAAAGTCCGGGCCCAGGCTGTGCTTCCGCTTCCGATGACTGCACAAATCGTTGATGTCCTGGTTGGTGCTTTTTTTTTGAGAGCGTTTTCCTCGCTGCATTTTCTTTTATTTTTTTTGGGACCAGCTTTATGCCCAACTCCTGCTGAAATGACAGAAATTTGTCAGGAAATGTTTCGTTTTTGTTCCGTTTTGTTTGGTTCTCGTTTGGCGGCACTCACCTGGCGGCTCACCTGGACAATGTGAAGCTACTCTGCCTGCTCTTCCTCAGCTTCTTTTCGAGCTCTTCCTGCTCCTTTCTGCTTTTGCTGGACTCCTCTGATTGCCTGTGCTCCCTGTTCCTGGGGAGTTTTGTTTGTTTTTACTTAAAGGCCAAAAAGTGCTTCAGATTTTCCCACTTAACCTCAGAGGTGAATGTCAAAAAAGAACTTCATATTGAAATTCTTATAAATAAATTTCTTTTTATTTAAGCTTTTTTTAAGAATTAATATTTAAATTAAAGTGTATCAAAGGCTTTCAAGCTTTCAAGCTTCAAAGCTTGATTGCTTAATTTTATTTATTTAAATTAAAATCCTTTCAAGTTCTTGGAAAATCTTTAAATTATTTGCCTCCTCCCAGCCATAAATCTAGCCTACGCCCTTGGCAAACTCCTGCTTCCTCCTGCTTGTCCTCCCTGGAATCCTTTAACATTGCTGCCCACCCACGGTCAGCTGAGGATTCCGCTTCCAATTCCAACTCCAACTCTGAGTCCAATTGAACTGGCAGCGTGCGGCTTCAATAATTAAATTTGCGACATTTCAACGCTCCGGCGATCAATGGAATGGAATTAACTGTTGTCAATTATCCGTCGCTGCTTTCATGCCTCTAAATAGCAAATGTAGCCCCAGGCAAAAACGAAATAAATACAAATAAAAAGGAAAATCGAGCCAGAAGCAGCGAAAAAAGCGAAATAAAATAAAGCCAGCCGATTGCCGACAATAAAATGTCACTTGATCGCTGCATCGGCGCTCGTGTCCAACTGAATTTAGGCATCGCCGGCGGTGGCCACTCTCTGGAACTTTAGAATGGAAGTCGATGATGCACGGAAATTTAATTTATTTTCATTAGATCAGTTGGAAAGTATTTCATATTTAATTTTTAATTCCATTCCATTTACACAGTATCAATAAAGCCACACTTTACTCTCTGCACAATTATTTCTTCTCAATTTAATTAAATCAATGTCCTAAGGAATAGATTATTTTAAAATTCTATTTAATTTCAAGTGTATAAATTGTATGAGGATAAGGTGGGTAGAAGCAGCAGATGAAGAAGTGACCGGGCTGACGGGGTGGTGAATACTGACCAGGTGGCGTCGATCTACCGCAACGCTCGACCACACAAGATGCTTAATTTGTTGCAAGTTGTCCGCTGTCTCCGCTTGACTCCCCATCAATCAGCGGCTCCAATGCGATGATGCCTTCACTCCGACTACGACTCCTCCTCCTTGGTCCATCCTTGGAATGGTGACTCTTTTTGCTCCAGTCCCGTTTTCATCGAAATTCAGAGCACGCGAACTGAAGCATGTTCTTTCCGTCTTCTATATCTTTCTTTTCAGATTCTCGAAAGCTTTTCTTCAAGTTTATGACTAGAAGAATTTAAAAGCTATTGGGGGTTTCTTCTAACAATAAAAGCTTATGCTTGTAGACTGTCTTTAAGAATAAGCTAGAAAGTCATTAGGCTAAATCTACACCTGATTCTCTTCAAAGTCAAAGGTTGAATCATGCAATTATGGCTAGAATGAGCTTAACTACTATAAATAGAGGTTAAACACCTTTAAATATTTAAACACCTTTCTGCCTAATATTATTCAAAATATGCTTGACTAAAAATATGCTTTTAAAAGTCTGCAAACTTAAGCACAAAAATTAAGCTGATTAAAAACTTGCAATTAAAATATTCTAAATTAAAAACCTCTAATTATGCATAGTTGAAAGTAACTCTTATTTATAATTTAAAAAATCCCCTTCGTTCTGCCAAAACAAACCCCATAAATCCTTCTTGAAAACTCCGCCCTAATTAACCCTTCACCTTAACCCACTCGCACTCACACTCACACACATGAAGAGGTCCTGGCTAATGAAAATCTATCACATTCAGCGCAGGTCTTGGCGGAACAGTAAATTCATTACACTTTCCAAATTACGAATTGTGTGGAATACATTTTAATAAGGACAACGGGCGGGGAAAAACCACATCTTAATCAAGTAAATTAATAGCAGCGAGAAGAAGCGAGTTGCCAGTCAGAGATCAAAGTAATTAATTATAATAATTAAAAACTTTTCGACAAACTTTTTGGGGATTTCGCAGGATGCGCTGGAATAAGGATTACAGAAGGAGCTGCAGGAGTGTGTTGAAAAGTGCGTGCACCTGTTGAGATTTCGGCAATTCCCCAAGCAAATCCCATATTCATATCTTGTGCGGCACCACATACTCCTTTCCTTGGTAATCATATCTCCCTCCAAATGGGGGATGGAGGGATATATAGTGTGTGGAGAGTGCACTAGTTTTTAATCATCGCTAACAGCTTTCTGGAGGCTGGCAAGTTCCGCTTGGCTGCCCTAATTCGCTAAAAGCATTTACCAACACTGACTGCCACGCCCACACTCGGGCGATAACCCTCCCCCCCGAGCACGCCGCTGTTTTTGCAATTGTTTGTGTTCAGCAGAGCACAAGGACTCCCTTTATCTCTCTTTTACCTCTCATACCTTGCCATCTCTTTTTGACGCGAGATTAAACTTTGCTAAAGGGTAAAGGACGAAGGATGCAGGTTAAAGGATGGTGCAGGCACTGCAAAAAATTTGTACTTAATGAATTCAAAAGATATGAAATGAAATACTTTGGTAAGAGATTTATTATCCTTACAGCTTTCTATCCTTAGAGGCTCTTTTTATGTTCCTATCTTTCTTTATTTAGATAATGTTGAAGACTAAATACTGTTACCACAATTTTAAATATTTTAATATATAGTGTTAATTCAAAATTCTTTCAGTTTATATATTATTTCGTTTTTATATTAAAAGTAACACTCTCCTGTTTCTCTCTGTGTACCAAGGATGTGAGATGCAATCATCTAGAGTGTGTAAAAAAGAGCACTTGAAAAGTTGTAGCGACAGGAACCGCAATGAATAAGCTGCGACATCTGGAAGGGGCGTGTCAGTGCGCCCACTTGGAAACAATTAATTGACCAATACAAGAGGCAAGCGGGATAAAATTCAGGAACACCAAAAGAAAGATACTTTATATGATAGAATAAAATGTTAAATATTTTGTAAGCATTCCTTCAGAGCTTTGAAATCACTTCCAATTACTTTAATTTACTTTATTTTAATTTATTCAAATTTACACCTCATACATATATGCTACGTGGATATATTCCCATTGATTAGCCGCTGTAGTTGGCCTCGTTCTTCTGCACCTGCAGGACGCCGGACTGATCGGTGGCACCATGGATGGTGGTCACCTTCTGGTTACCAGCATTATCAAAGGTCGTAATGGTCTGATGGATTTGTGTGGAGGGCACGACGCCAGATCCATAGCTCTGCTGGGAGCTACTAAGGGTTCCAAATCCGGCATTGGTGTTAATGTTGGAGGCGGTGTTGTAGGCAGGGTTATAGGCTCCGCTGTTGACACCGCTATTGTAGGCACCGGTATTGTACGCAGGATTGTAGTTGCCCGTAGCAGAGTCCTCACCGAAGCGGCTGTCAAAGCTCCTGAAAATCGTACGTAAATTATTAATATTAACTGCACTTCAAGGCAAATCTTCAGATGACTTACACTGCTGGAGCCGCCGCCTGCTGGGTGTAGGAGGAGCCAGCCTGTCCAGAACCATCGGCATTCTGAACGGAGTGCGATGCAAAGGTGATGGTGCCGCCATTTCCAGATGAGGAGGAGGAAGAGGAAGAAGAGGAGGATGAGGTATACGCCTGGCGACGCAGACGCCTCAGCAGATGGGCATTCACCGGGTGAACATCCGACTGATGACCCTCAGAGTCCAAGGTGAAGAAGGCACGGGGCAGGAACTGGCCAGCTAAACAAAAATTTGGTAATTAAATATTAGAGAATGTTTAAAGATAATAATATAAATATATATCTAAAAATATGTATATTTTAAATATCTATAAATATATATACACAAATAATTTTATGACTACTAGTAAACAAAAGAAAAAAGCCTAAAGGGAGAGATAAATCCATCTTGTTATGTTGGTATTGAACTAATAATAACATATTATAAATAATAATAATACTATTTATAATTCCTTCCCATACAAAATTTATTTAGTTTTTATTTATATTATTTTCTTTTTTAAATATCGATTTTACTCTCAAACAAATTTCTATAAAAAGTGTGAAAGTTTGTCCACTCTTGAGATGCGTGAATGTGCAAACCTAATGCGAATATGAATCGTTTGATTATACACAAAAGTCGAAATTAATGTGCGGAAAGTTTCGCAGGGCAAACATTGTCGCTCAAAGAGTTAATGAGCCAGCGAATTTCACAAACCAGTTTGGGTGCCCCGTGCCGGAGTTCGATAGGTTTTTTTGGGTATATATGTAGCTATTATTAACATACTCGTACCCCACAAGTCGTACCCGTCCGCCGACTTGTTAATCAAATTAATAATAAACATGATGATGAACAGCCTTGGACTGCCCCTGTGATGATGATGATGTAATTGCAGACTTAGTCAGGCCTCTAATCACTCCATTGAAACTCACAAAATATAATTAACTTTCGACTCACCGGAAGAAGCCGCGGCGGCAGAAACCGCAAACAGAGCGATGGCAAGCACAACGTATTTCATTTTGTACGGGTTAAGCTTTCTAACGAACGAAAGACTCAGGAAACGAACGCGTGAAAAGTTCAAAATCGACTAAGCGCGCGTTGTCGATCAACAGGGCTTTTATATGGAAATTTCTAGCGCTGACGTAGTGCGAATCATCATCAAAATATATATATGTATGTATATATATATATAGAAATAAAGGTGGAAGAGAAGCCGTCAAACAAGCAGAGGAAGAACTGAGCAAACAACTCCACCGACAATAAACAAAAGAACCGTCAATAAAAACCAAATGAAGCCTCTTTTAAAGTTAAAACCTGGCTCAGACTCGTAAAACTAAAGTTAGAATCAGATGATTCATAGATCACAATAAAGTCTCGCAGCTTCTCGCTCTCATCTCGGTTTATCTCTCGGGTATTTATTCTCAGCGAAATGAAAGAAATCCCCCTCGAAAAAGTTAATGAAGAATACATGACAGCTGGGAATTTCAGTTCTGTTTGTTTTCGCTTTATATTTGTATTTCGCATTATATACATTGGATTCGTGTGAGTTTGTTTCAGCCCGTTTGTGTATTTTTTTTTTTTTTTGGCCAAGTGCTCTGGCCGCCTTGGGCCCTGCTTTTGACCCTATTCGTGGGGAGAAAAAGAGAGAGAGAGAGAGACCCCTCTTATGCTTTTCTTGGGGCAATAACCTGATTACACCGCCCAAGAAGTGCTCAACATATGGCCAGACTAAACTATTAATTTAGTTAAAATATTATAATGGCCGGCATGCGTCGCCAGCTATTATAATATTATTTGAATTTGAATTTTAAGCAAATTATGACGCTCCGTTAGAAATTGAACTGGTTTTATATTTGGCATGTTTTTGTTTGCAAATGAAAACAAATCTTGTTATTTAATTTTACATTAACATATATATTCCAGGAAATCCTACCAAAGTTATTAGGTAACCCAGCAACCGGTTGTTGTTATTAAGAGTCTGCGTTTTTGGCTACCGAATGAATGTTTAAATGTTTATATATTTTCAACCCCATTATATTTATTTCCACATCCCTCAACAAATTCAATTCCTTGGCTTTATATTAAACTAATAGAAATCCAGAAATTTTCCTGCCATTTGTACACAAATATTTTCAAATTTCGCACACGTTTTTTTCGCCCAAAAAAATATATGTATTCAGAGGGAAAAACCTTTTCCGCAAATGGTGACAGAGCAGAATACTTGGTCCGCCTACTCGGAAAAATAATCCCCAGCCGATTTGAACGATTTATTAGTTGGCCCAGCCAACTCGGAGCCTGTCCCGCAACCATTAATCATTCCAGTCCAGATCCAAGTCCGAGTCCGAATCCGAGTCCGAGTGGTGGACACTCGCCGGCAAAAAGAAACTTTTGCGGTACGTGGCAACGTGTTGAAATTACAAAATGTGTTAAAAAATGAAATGGGGTAGTGGGAGGGGAAACCAAAATAAAATATTTCATTCACAGCCAGACTTTTTGTCTTTGCTGTCCATCCCGAAACAGAATAAAAAACATAAATTTCCTCGGAGAATATAGCTTTGTTGGGGAAGCTGGCAAGGTGATTATGTTTGACAGCCGACTTGGGACACTCAGGGACCTGTCCCCTGCTCTACTTTTCCACCGCTAGACAGGACATGAGTGAGGCATAGAGGTCCTGTTAAAATTATATAAAAAGTGCAGAAATTCTGTTCACTTCCTTTCCTAATTTATTGGCCAACTATTTATTTTGGTATTAAAAAAGAGCTTCAGGGCTTATTATTCTCCACTTTTAGAGTTTAGTTTTGTGCGAGCTAACAAAATAAGTAAACATAAACAAATAATTATAATTAAATTGTTTTGGCCTTGTGGAAGTTTTTCGGCTAACTTGTTGTTTATCAACTCAATTACCTAGCTTTATGTTTTCCACAAAAACTATTATGGTTGGTTTCTATGTAGTTAAACACTTAATCCAATTACTGATATCACAAAGCGATTTAATAGTTTATTTATTTGCGATATATTTTCTTAAAATTAATCATACAATATGACTTGAAAATATATCAAAGAAAATAAAATGAACTTGAAAATTCTTTTAATTTCCTTTTAATTCAAATAAATATTTTTTCTTTGATATTTCTGATTTTAGGAAATTCAAATTTTCTGCTTATTCAAGTACATTTTCTGTGGCCTTCATTCATATTTCTTTGCTCTCCAGAGACCTGTGAAAAATATGAATAATTGAAACAGCTGAGGATAATTCTATATTTGTATTTAATGTTTCACAGTTGGCATTTTATTTTAGAGAGAAAATGGGAGGTGTGAATGACAATGAACCTCCCTCAACTTCGAAATGACAAAGCTTTGATTGCGAAATTGATTTTCAATGTTTTTTGTTTTTTTTTTTTCGCCTAAATATACCCAAAATGAGAAGGATGGAAATCGGGGATGTGTCATGTCGGCGTGTGGAGAATCACAAAGCTCACTCTGATTTCTCCAGTGATTTTTCGCAATCAACCTGATGAGGATGCCTGCAGAGGATGATGCATGGCGGCAGGACTATGATTAGTATCCTTTCTGGCCAGGTCAAGAGTGGCTCTCCCGCATGCCAAGTGGCTAAAGCCAAATGAAAATGAAACTTTAATGCGCAACAAGGACGAGGCTGGAAAGGAGTTGCTGCCAGGAAATATACTACGTGCCGGTCAGAAGAAGTACACCAAGGAAAGTGTCAATGTTCGTAGATATTTTACTATATTTTATATTAACCTTCAGATGTTTTATACATATATTTATACCTAAAATAGAAATAATATATATTTATTTATAATAAAACTTTATTGTTAAATTTATTCAAAATATTTTCAAGTTTATTTCGACTTTTTCCAGTGCATTAGCTTAGACAAAAGACAAAGTAGAATGCATTGAGGCTGTGTGTGGCACTGAAGAAACGCTTCCTGAATTCTGAAATATTATCCTGCCAACTCTCTCAGGCCAGCGTTATTATAATCCCAACTAGCATATGCCAGATATATATATAATGTCCTTGGCCGACGAATATCTCCATTATCCTCCGCTGCTCCGCAATTATTTCCGACTACTTCTCCTGGCTTCCCTGGGAAAGGCAAACAATGGCCATGTCGCGCACACGCCACGTACATGATTGCATCCGCCCAGGAAGTCCTGCCATGTATCCTTCCTGAAACAGGGAGCTGCCTGCGATCTGGTTCATCCGCAATTTTCACGCCCACTTTGTTTGATGATGACAAATCTCGTTGCGTGTTATCAGATTGGCCAACATTGCCTTGCCCCCTTGCCGGATTGCATAATTATGTTTATCTTCGGAAGCTGCGCTCAGGGTCACGTGTCCTTGCGTTTTTGCGTATTCCTCCTCTGGTTTTTGCCTCATCGGAACGAGCGGCACGTGCTAATCGGCGGTCGCTGCCTGCACCACCCACCCCTTATCCTGCCAAAGGAAAATGCAACCCCCCCGCCTAGTATGCTCGATAATTGAAATCGCTAAGCTGAACATCACAATTGGAATGGCTTCATTTATCAGGTCAAGTCGATGGCTCAATGTCCTGGAGATGTCCGAGTGCAGGGGGGAGGTTGAAGGTAGAGAGAATGCATTTCACTTAGGCTGATTGACTTTTATATAATTGTTAAAAGAAATATAGTAACTATTGTTAAGATGATTATTATGAATTTAAGAAATGATAACAGGTCCTTTCTAGAAAATAAAATCCTTATTTAAACAAAATCGGTTTAAAAAACCCTAATTAAACCTACTTACCCCAAAACCAGTATGAGAAATAAAATGGAGCTCATTTGGCTTTAAGGACAGCCTTCGGTTAATGAGTGCACTCACTGCCCACACCCTCCACACATTCGAATGAGTGTCGCCCTGCGGAGGCATAAATTATGAATAAAAGCCTCACATACACCCACACACGGGAAGGAGAAGGAGGCGTATGGCCAACAGAAACCGCTGTCTGAGGCCAAGAAGTGTGCTAAATATTTAAATACTTAAAACCATAAACCTGAGCATTTATAAATTGACTTTAACAAGCTCATGTGTGAGCTCATATAAGCTGATGGTGTGGATGGGGTGTGTCTGTGGGCTGACCCTTTTTTCGGGCCACAAGGATCTCTCTGCGTTCATTAGAAATGCTCACTAATGTGCCCGACTTAATAATAATCAAATTTATATGCATGGTTATGTCCTTTAGAGCAGGACTAAGTTTTGGAAATATGGAAGGAGAGGTGTGTCTCTCTCTCCCTATCTCTCTTTGAGACGAAGAAAAGTGTCAATATCCTTGCAGCTGTCCAGCAAACACGCCCAAAAGTCCAGTACCGTTACTGTCTGTTGCCAGTCTTTGTTTGTTTTGCTTGTTTACTGGTGGCTGACACTGAGACTAAGTGGCCAAAAAGGTTGCCTCTCCCGGGATTCGCCGAGTCCTGCCGCCGCATTTCTTTTGACCCTGGATGAGTCTTGGAAATTTCACAAAAATTAATTATGAATCCATGTTATGATAGGCAGAAGTTACATTTGATTTGCCCGAAGGATTCTCCATTTTTAGCCACACCCGAAATCTTGTCCTTTTGGACAAAAGGAGTAACAATAAAAATGTTTTACAATTGCCACAATGGCAGCCAGTAACAATATTTAAGGTATTTCCCCCACACAAACACTAACACACTCTATGCAGTCAACGGAACAGTTGCAGGACTTGGAAATATATACAGGATATGCTCAGGGGTGGCACTAAACACTAGGAAAATTTTCTGTTTAATTTTACAAATATTTAAAGGGGAAAAATAAGAATAAATCATACAAAGAAACTTATTGCTTTAAATTACGCTCAATCTAGATCTCTTCTTTATAATTCTTATATATATTATTTTCTGCATTTTAGAAAACGTTTTCTTTTTTTTCCATTGCTGCCACATTAACCCCTTTTTGCCCACGGGCTGCTACACGCCAACAGCGGCAGAGGACTGAAAAAATTGAAATAAATTACCAAAACTAAAGGCAACAACTGTTCGCATAATGAAGCCAAATTATATTTTCGCCTGGCTACAAATACATACTATATAGTAGTAGGAAAAACAGGGGAAGCCCTCCCCCTGTAAGGAAGAAAGGACGAAATCGGGGAAAGGTGTGAGTGATGCAAACAAGCGGGGCGTCATCAGCGAAGGGTGCGTCCAGCGCTGGTCCTTGGTCCTTGAAATTATGCAAATCACATGCAATGAGCCCAGAGAAGATAAAGGAAACCCCCTGAATACCCCCTAAAAGAACACATATTAGTGTCATCGGTTATTTGCCAAGCCATCGCATTGACACGTGGAAAATACCTAACTTTTAGGACACCGAAGTCCGTGTAATGTTATCATTTAATTCTCTGGGAATTAACACGGACATTGTCAGCCGTAAATGAGCTAATTAATCTAGTAAATGTATCGCAGCTCATTCTCATTTCCCTTTCCCCCAATCTCATTCTTGGTTTCGTTGCTTGGAATGGGATGGTTGGTTGCCGGTTCGCGTTTTTGTGGTTCTCCAGAGAGGCTCCACATCGCTGTGACACGCTTCTCCAGGTGGCCAGCATTGGGGGAGGATTCAATGGAGGGGGGAATGAGCGGGAGCGGGGCAGCGTAACCCCTTGGGGAGCTGCACTAAAACCCCAAATGAGATGCATGAATTCCGCTTCCGCGACAAGCATCTCATAAAAGTTTACATCAAATTATTTACAACATATTTCAAGGGAAATTAAGTGAAGAAGTTGCTGGAAATTAAATGTATTTCAGGAGGTTACAAATTATAAATAAAATATAACAAGGCTTAGTTTATATTATTTAATAACTTAAATATATATACAAATAAATTTATTCCCACTCCCACAGACCTCACAGCTTCAAAATATTTATCCATTTTAGTAATTCATTTTTTTGGCTAACTTTATTTTCGCGCCAAATCAATCTTTAGTCTGTTGGCCAAGTTAATGAACCTCTGGCGGGTTTTTCCAATCTCGAATTTGATGCGTCGGGAAGCCACATATTTGGCCAGGCTGAAAAATAATTTCATATCAATAAGGCAATGTTGTTTTCACCAGCCACAAAAATGCTTATCGCGAGCTTGAGATCGCTGAGAGCGCAGGCTGTAAATATTTATGATTTTTTCTGCGAAACGGGTTTTTCTCAGGCCCAGGAGGAGGAGCAGGAGCAGTATCAGGATGTGCGAAAATATATATTTTGTGGGAAGAAGTCCATTGCGTTGGCTTGTGTTTTTTGTAATAATAAATCTGAAGAAAGGTTTATTTTGTTAAGGCCTCCCTCCGCTTGTTGTTCTTATGTAAACGTATCCCTTTTTGTTTTTCTGATTTTATTTTTGCCTGAGAGTAACCCTCACGAGAACGTTTAGGCCGGTGGCTTGGGCAAACACTTGAACTGGTTGCGATTGTTTACCTAAAATCGTTGCAGTTGGTCAAACACGTGTTTGAGATAATTTAATTAAATTTACTTGCCCCGCCACGTGCCACTCGAGTCCACTTGAGCACTTGCTGGTTTAGTTTTTTAAATCGCACTTTAAACTGTGGCAAGTGCAGCATTAGCTTTAGGGTTAGGAGTTGGGCAGTGTGGAAATTCTCGGAAATTTTAAAACTTTGGTGGTCTTTCGATCGCTGACAATGCATCAGAGGAGATGGATCTCTGGCATCTGTCACTGGGTCCATGGAGAATAGAAACTACCAGGGAATTCCTTTGAAAAACTCCACAAAGCTGATCATGATGATGATGATGATGATGACTTGTGGAAATCGAGAAAGAATCTCTTCTTGAACTGTAACCAAATATGATTTATTTTCACGGTGTGTTAGCCCAGGGCTCTCCCTCTCATTAGGCTGCAGGCTCAGGGTAATTTGCATAAGTGTCCTGGCAAAGGACAACCTAGAGGCACTCGAGAGGGGAAACTAATTAAAATGTTCGCGCCTCAAATTTCCTTCGCTCGCCTTTATTTATGACCCTGTGAATGTGACTGAGCTGGGAATGTCTCGCATATGGACAGAGTTGAGTCTGGCAGTTGCTGTATATCCCGGCATTTCGGTTTCTTATTTTCCTTTCTTCCTTTATTTTATTTTTTATTTTTTGTTTACGAGTGACAAATGGGACATTTACATGCGAGTCTTGGAGCGTCTCTCTCTGGCTCTGCTATGAATATTAAAATTATTCATGGTCCTTTGAAGATGGCGTTAGGGATGCAGGACGTAAGGGCAGGAAAGGATTTTGGTAGAGGATATTGGTAAGGGAAGACAGGATATTTGATTGGTGGAAATAGGAATTTAAAACCTATATGGGGGCACTTGAAGAACGATTTATTTTAAAGAGCAATCAATGATTTGTTTATATGCTATTTGTTTTATATGATAAATACAGTAAATAAAATAAAAATACTAATTGAATGATATTTTTGATGTAAAATAAAATTTTAAAACAATTTGTAGTGCTTCAACATAACTTAAAGTTTCCCTTTTACAATTTTCCCTCACCCCAAACTGTCCGCAAAGTCAATCCCCTGACTAATTGTCATCCAATTGTAGTTGTGGTGACGAAAACTAGAGAGAGTGTCCTGCGAGTCCTGTCACTAATCCCTCAAGTTGCCACAGGCTGAGGGGTAGAAATAAAACTAGAAGGAAGAGCAAATTATTTAGGAATTGGACTATAAGTGAAAGTCCAGTGCCATGTAAATGCAATTGTAAACAATTTGAAAACAATTCCGGCAGCAGCAACAACAACAAACAAGGGGTTAAGGGTGACTGGTGCTGTTGTGGGGTTAAGGGGTCCAGTCCTCCTCGTGACAGCTGTCGCGGCCCGAGAAATTCCGCCGAGAATTAGGCGTGATAAAAGGGGTTAATCGAACATTTTTGGATCAAGGGAAAGACACTTCTCCTCACCTTTTTCGGGCCAAGGAAAAAAGAATAAATAAATATAGGCTTTTCCTTCGGGATATTTTGGTTAATTAGCGATGTCTGGGGACATCTTCTGTTTGCTCTTTTTCGCCTCTGATTTAAACATAAAATAAAATGTTGTTCTTCTGGCCGCCGCTCTGGGGAAATGCTGGCAGCAGAGAAATTCTCAAAAATAGACCAACAAGTGGAGTTGGGGGAAGGAAAATTCCCGAGCTAACGGAGTTTCTTTACCCAAGTCAGAAGTTAATGAGATTACCACGCCCCTCAAATTAATTCAGGGAAAAGTCAAACAAACTCTTGGGCCAAACTCCTCGTTTATTCAATTGGTCACAGCCAGAAACCGCAAATGCGGAAAATGCAAATTGTTTTTCATCCGAACCCCGCTAGCAGCGTCTCTCTGAGGCTCAACCTGAAAATCAAAAACCGAAAACCAAAACCCATCCCCTCTGACCTTTTCACTTTTTGTTCTCCTAACGAGGCGTGAAAATTTTGTGGGCGGTTTCGGTAACTAATCCGAAAGAGAGGGAGAGAGGGGTAGGGTAGGGGAAAAAAGGAAAAATGGGAAAATCTTAGGTACTTCACAAAGTGTTTGACAACTTCTTTTGCTTTACAGGATCATAACGTGCAAAAGTCAGAGGGGTTAAACCCGAAAATGATGACTAATCAACTTTGTGCACACAACACAAATGTTACAACAAAAGGGTTAAGGGTGAAGGTGGTTTTTAAAAATAACAGAAACAATTTGTTTAAAATTTTTAAAATATTTTTACCACCTTAAAAAAAGAATTACTGTTTCGAAATAATTTTGTTAAATTAAAATAGTTAAGAATTTGTTTTTTTTTTTTTTATTTTTTTCTGAAGCTGAACGTTTGTAAATGATTCGCAATGATTTTTAACGAACTAAGAAATGTCTTTATATTTTTTAGAAACACTTTTAAATGCATTTTTTGCGTTATAAGTAGGTATGTATGTATTAAACCTTTAAATTGAAATATATGTTTTATCCTAAAATTGTACAAAAATTTAAATAATTTATTTTTCTAAAATTTATAAACATTTCATTCCCACTCGTTCCGTTAACACTGCTTACACTGCTTAGCCAAGATGACCTGAAGAGAAACGAAAAACCCGGAGTTCTCTTTGACCCTAGCTCTCTGCCACCAACTGGCCAATCCGGTGGCTGCATTTCCACATCCACACACATGGACGATTCACTTCCTCTGTGGTCTCGCCAGGGAGTTTGGTTTTGCGTTCTGCGTTTAGCGCTTTTTGCATGTATTGCAGGCGTTGACACTTGGTCTCCCAACTGGGGGGCCGAAAGGAACCTGCGACTGAGACTGAGACAGAGCCTGGGAATAGAGCTCCAAGCACCGAGCTCCAAGCTCCAAGCTGAGATCCTGCTCCAACAACACACGCCCCTCGACTTATGGTACGTACATGCGTTCTGCTTGCTCTTGTTGGTGGTTGGTTTTTTGCTGACAGTTCGGCTCTCCACGGGATTGGCCGCCATCGCACTTGGCCAGCCAAATGCCACCCCCTGCGTGCTGCGCCGCTGCTGCCACCCTCGTTTCGTTTCCATTTTCAAAACTCTCATTGGTCGTTTGTCGCCTATACTGCTTGAACTGCTTGTGCTGCCGCTGCGCTACTTCTTGCGTTTTGAAAGCAGCATCGCTGGCGAGGATTCAGTTGGGGTTTAACAGCCACTCGGGACGGTAACGCGCTGCTCAAAAATTTTCCGATTCCGAAAATCCCAAATTCTCTGCGGTGCATTGGTAACACATACACACAGACGCTTATACACCCACACTCACATAAATATACGTTCGCGAAAAGTGATTCGAAGAAAGAGAGATAGATAGAGAGTGTGCCCCATTGATTGCCATTCCTCCAGAGACTCAAAGAACCCAAAGCCCAAACCCCAAAAACCCAATACCCAAATTCCCGGAAAAGCCCAGGAAACCGATCAAAACGGCAGCCACAATTTCCAGCAGCGCAGGATTAGGAGCAGCAGCCGGCGCCGAAGTCGCTTCGTACGCTGATCTCCACCAGCACTCGCAGCATTATCCCAGCTCCCATCCGCATCCGCATCCTCATCCGCATTCGCATCCCTTCGCCGACGGCTTCAAGCTGCGTTCCGAGGAGCCGGTGCCGGGCTTTAGCTCGGCCTCCCCCTGGCCCACCCTGGAGCTGGGCATGGAATGGGGACGGAAGCTCTATCCGAGCGCCGTCTCTGGCCCCAGATCCGCCGGCGGTCTGATGTTCGGCCTGCCACCGACAGCCGCCGATATGAATCAGCCGCGAGGTCCGATGACGTCCCTTAAAGAGGAGCCCCTGGGCAGCCGGTGGGCCATGCAGCCAGTCGTCGATCAGAGCAAGTAAGTGCCAGAAGTCATCAGGTCAGGTCACTCAAAAGTGTGACTAAAAGACAAGTGATCTTTCAAGTGGACAAAGTGAAAAAGAAACTGGAATTTCCAGAATGAAATTCTTCTCTAAAGTGAATCTAAAAGGTGATCTTCCAAGTGTTTAAGTGTGAAAAAATATTACAAGAGTTGTTCAGATGAAAATATAGCTTTTATAATGATTATCTTAAAATATATATATTTTTTGGTTTTATAATAAAATAAAAGGAAGAGAAATCTGTAAGATGCTGGGAGTTTAGTTGAAGTATCTATGAAGACCTCAAGTGATTTAATTAATTAACCTTTTAGGGGATTACTTTGGAATGTATTATAATTTAATTTCTCTTTCAAAATAGTCTTTCAAGAATTACACATTGCAATTAGGTAATAAATTAAAAAAAAAAACATACTTCTATTAAGCAACATAGAGTCAGAGCCTGGCTTCTTAAATAACCTTTAAAAATATTTTATAAATTATTTAGAAATATAATAGTTTTGATTTTCGACTCAAACAGTTCTCTAGAATGTTTAATAAATAATTATACAAAATTTTCAAATTAAAAGTGACAAGTTTCGCGTTCCCACCGACCCAGAACCTATTTATAATACATAACAAACCTTAAAAAGCTCAACATAAATCCCCCATATCGGGCATAAGTAAATACTTCCCAAGATAAAAGCAAATCCCTATTCTTTGGAGCCTAATTAACACCCACCGATGACATCGTGACTCATACAAGGCTCAATGAAATGCTCCTTAATCCCTGCTAATCTCTCCATTAATCACCTTGGCCCAATCTCAAGCCGCAAAGTCTCCGCAACAATGTTTGCCACACAAGCAAAAGAAAGTCTCCAAAAGGCAAGACCGTGTTGGGGGCAAAAAGTGCGTTTGTTTACTTTTGGCCAAAAGCCGGCATCGTGTCCAACGATACATAAAGTCTCCTGGGGGAGCTATTCCGAAACGTAGTAAGTCAGTCAGTCAGCCGGGATGCGCGGGGGTTCTTTTGATGGCGTCCAACCCCGGAAAGCACCCGCTTCCACCTCCCTTCTCCACCTCAGACGCAGGCCAGGATGAACCCCAAAACAAAGTCCATTCAGATCTCAGATTCACTCGAAAAAGCCACTCAAAGTGCGTGGTTCACGCACTTTTCTTTCGACTTTTGATGCGGGGATAAAGGCAATGGATGCCGCCTTTGAGCTCAAAGGGATGCCTCGAGAATGGCGCTCTCTTTTCCGGAGGGTTGCTTGGGAAAAGCTTTCGCTTTCCTTTTGCTTTTCCTTGTTTGTTTAGTTGCGTTTGAGATGTTTCTGGCGTGAGATGTTCGCGCCGAGAAGAAGTGCGCGAGTTGCCCAAACCGAAAGCGAAAGCGAAATGACAGCGGGCTTTGTCCATTCAGCGGCGGCAAATCATCCTCAGCATCCACACCCAAACCCGCATCCGAATTTGCACCACCATCTGGGTGACCATAGCCACCATCAGAGGCAGGACAATCTTAATCAGGATCACAATCAGAACTTAGGCTCTAAGACAATGCGCTGTGAATCAAGGTAAAGAAATGAGGGGAAAAGCTTAAAGAATTTCGGGGTTTAATTAGAGAACATTTCTTAAAAAATGTGCTAGTAAAAGTTATAATTAATAAAATAAATAATATTCAGTGGTGGAGAGTAAAATAACAATAATAGAGGAAGGGATATATTATAAAGGATATATTAAAAAGGCTACTCCAAAAGTGACCAAAAGTGTCTGTTACAATAGGAATCATGTTTTTAACAAACACGAGTTTATACTTTCCGTTTACAT
>VNJN01001604.1:0-17074 GCA_008042485.1 Drosophila mayri
TTTTTTTTAATTAAATAGATAGATACATAAATACCTAATAATATTTAACCCTTTTTTCTGGCTACTTGTTGTCGGAGCGCGAAAAGGTTCACTGAGTTACGCCGACGGTAAGGCAGTGCGCAAGTCACCAAAGAAACCAATAACTTAGCAACACACCACAAACACACCCGCTGCGGCGGGTGAATACAATTTTCTCGGACATGGATTTTCAGTGATCTTTATATTCGTAGGTTTATCATTAGTTTTATTTACATGCAACCAAACCCTCTGCCGTTTGTTGTTGTTTGAGCGGAAAAAAATGCACTGTGTTATGCCGACGGTAAAGCAGTTGAAAAATGCACTGTGTTATGCAAACGGTAAAGCAGTCGAAAAAATGCACTGTGTTATGCCGACGGTAAAGCAGTTGAAAAAAATGCACCCAAGAGGCAAATAATTTGATTTAATTTTATTTATTTCTGAAATCGGAGGCAGAAAATATATGGGAATATATATGGGCATTCATTTAATACGGAGATATGTATATGTTGGTTTCTGAAATCGGAGGCAGAAAACATATTGGAATATATGTATGTATATATGTACGTATGGGCATGCATTCACAGCGGAGCGGTCATAAGTGGACTGTATATATGTATGTATGTAACTGGGGGAACGGTGTGTTATGCGGTGACAAAATGACACTGATTGGAACCAAAAAAAAAATGTGACAGCGGCGGACTGTTCGGCGAATTTGGAAAATTGCGGAACTAATGCACACCGACTGGCCAATATTAATTATGCCTTTTTTATTCACCGCACTATTTCACTGTTCACTGTTCACTGTTAATTGCACCAAAAAAGTATATATATATGTGCGCATTTTTCATGTGTGTATATGTGTATGTATGTATGGATGCACATATGCCTCGACCGTTGGCAAGCGAATAGATAACGGGGAGGCCGAAAACGGCGAGGAATATGGCGCACACAAAACGGAGACGGATGGAAAATTTTCAGATTGAAGGCGAAGTAGAATATAAATTACTGCCGTTGTGTCGAAAAACTCGGACTGGAGCTGACACGGAAGGAAAACAAATCTTACAACAGTGTGAACGAAATTTAATGTTCGGACCACTGCTGAAGACCGGCAGCTAGACGAAGACGGAGAAATGTCGTACTTATCTTTTGGCGGACCAATGCCGGGAACTGCTGGTAGAGAATCCACAACAAAATCTGGCTCTGATGTGTGAAGGGGTGCGCTGGTGCCGCAAAAAGATTTCCACAGACGGGTGATGCAGATAAAAGACGGCCGCTGGTAGCACAAGAAAAACCCACCGCGCGATCGGAAGAAAAGAATTCGGGGGCGTCGATGGCAATAATTCCAGGGTGCAATCGCAAGTGGTTTATTCAACTTCATACATGGAACTCTTTGCTTAACATAAGGGCCGCGCTCCCGACCGATAAGCTCAGCTTAACAGTACGGGAGCGGGCCCGAGCGGCGGAAGGCCAAGGAAGGCCCTGAGCACAAAAGAGGGGCGAGCGCGGGTGCGCTCTTAAGTTCTGGTGAGCCAAGGCGGCACAGAGGGCCCCTCACCTAAACATGTTTTAAAAAAAAACTTTATTCTCAATTACTGCCGGTGCTACTTTATATTTCGTCCAGGTCGTTAGCCTGGCTTTTATTTATAGCCCTTTTTGATATAAATTTATTATGAAATATATAGTCTCTATACAAAATATAAGCGCACATTATGGCAACAATAATTAACAATAAAATATTTGTTAAATTCGAGTCAATTTCAATAATTGCCATATTTGAATTTCTTTTTTTTAATTCTATGTCATTAACATATGGCGAAGGTATTGGTTTATAATTTATTGACCAATCATTGGACATATAAAGAGGTGAGATTTATATATAAGGATACAGAAGGATACCTGCCTAGTTTTTAATGGTTTTCAGGACAAGCTCTAAGCATGCAACGTTAATGTTGCTCAATTTTACAAAAGTTATTTTATAATTATAAAACAAAAATATGCATCGCAGTGCAATTAAAAAAATTTTGCAACGCAGTGCATTAAAAAAATATGCGCTCTATGAAGCGCTGTCAGTTCCTCAGGGCGTGGCGGCTTCTCCCTCGTTGGCATAAGGAGCGGCCTGCCCCTCACACTTGTTGCTTCACACTTGTTCCTTCGTTGACATAAAGGGCGGCCTGCCCTTCACGATTGCTGGTTCCGCTGCTGGTGTCCTGGGTCTTTGCTCAGGCGGTGACGGTGCCGGCCGCATAGGTATATTCGCAGTGAGGTGTGTACAACGGTCCTTCGCAGTCGCTGGGACACTTCTTCTTCAATTTCGGGACTTCCACTTTTTCCGGAGGAGATTGGATAAATTTAGTTTTTGAAATATTTCTGATAGCAGAGTAGGTGGATGTGGATGTTTTTGTGGTTTTATTTTGCGTGGTTCTTTGGTTAACAATGTTTTTTTGTGTTCCACTTCTGCATGTATTTTTACCGAATGGGCCCACTTTATGGTGTTTCCGCTGTTCAACAACTTTAATAGTTCAGCCTTTAGTCTTTTCAACACTCCACTTCTTCTTCCACACATCGCACTCTACTTACTGCGGTGCCTACTTTGGCATGTTTTCCATATGTCATGGGATGCATTACAATTCCCTCGTCAAAATCAAACAAAGCTGCAGCCAATTCTCCACTGTAAATATCTTTCGGTTGAGAATATTTTCCTTGTAGTATATCCGAAGATTGCAGCTGTCACGGTAGCCATGTAAAGAGCAATGTAAAGTCTTTCCTCCAGCTCTGGTCCCGTTTCATTCAGACAATAGATTATTTGAGTCTTTGGGTAGTTCTTTATTAATTTTATTTTCTTCCAATTCATAAGATCTTTGGAGCAACCATTGTTGTCGCTTCTAAGTCACATTTGATTCTCTTCTTATGGATATATGCTTAAGACTCATGAAGACTAATTCTTATAGCTGCGCTGCCAACAGCGGCAGCTGAGAGACGCATATATGATATTCTTAAATACATAGCTATGCACGCTTAAGCTGAGCGCGGAGGTATATACACATATATACATTGGTCCGCTCGTGTTGCAATTATGCTGACACTTGCATTCTTAGGTGCGGTCCAATGTATAAGTGGCCGTATATGGCCAGCAGCCGATGGTAAGATCATTCGTTAAAACAGCCTTTTACAGGTTTTTGAAAAGCAGACAGAACAAGAAGACATTATTGAAGACTTACCACTGTACTTGTAGCAATAGGATAAGAGGGCGAATAGATAAGAGAGAAAAGTGCAGCTGTACCGCGAGAATTGAAGCACTGGAGAGAGGGGGAGTGTGAGAGTAAGCGAGCTTGGAAAACTTTAGCTGTCGCGATAGAGCAACAACGGCTAAACGGGAATGGTGCAAAGAGGAATTGCAAAAAGACAGAAAGAGCAAACACTGGCAGCGCAAATAATTATTGAAAATTGTTCGCGCCACAAGGGCGCTTTAGGTTTGAGCAGTGTGGTGCATTCCCGCTTGCGCTCTCGCTTGCACTCCCGCTCTCCTGGGCTCTCCCGCTCTCCCGAAAACCCACCACTCCGCGGTCCCGGGCTCTTTCCCTCTTAGTTATAAGTTAGTTCTAAATCAGATTGTGCCAATAAAACAAATTGTGAAGTGGAATCGCCGCCTTCTTTCGTTTGTGGGACTTTGGATTTTTTTTACCAGCAGCAGCAGACCACCACCATCCCCAGCGACAGCCGGCCATATTTTGGAAATTCCTTCGGCCACTCCATTACATGGTCCTTCGTCGCCTTAGATCTATCCTGATCAGCGCCCACCTCTGCAGATTTTTTCCAAGATAAGTACGACTATTTTCCTATCCATTTGTCCGTGGTCGCCCTACATAGTTTTTAACTGTGATCCGCTAGTGTCCAGCGTACATATATAATATATATAGAGTTATATATGTGCATATATACACAGATATCACATCCAAAAAAAATATAAAATACACTTTCACATATTCACGTCCGGCACTAATTTGCATGTCCAAGAACTCAAATACATACACACAAATTATAACAAGAATTAATAAATTATTAAATTAAATAAATAAATACATTCTGCACATATACAGTGGAAAATATTTCCCCAAAAATACATACAAATAATTATAATTATTAAAACTGCAATTTAGTCACAAATTTTTTTCAAACATAAACCACAAAGTATCCATCAACATATACATATATGTATATCCCCTTTTAATAAAGTTACAGACAAACATATTCGACATTAAAGAGAAATTTTACATCCGATTTTACTATTTGTCATTTGAGAAAAACATATACCAATTTATATACGATATAAATATAATAAAGAATAAAACAAACAAACACATTCAAACCTATAAAATTTCGTTCCAGCAATAAATAAATATTTATCGTTTTTATATAATTATTTCCAAAAATTAATTGGTTTTTATTTGCTTTCCTGACATACATATGTATTGGCATACATAACTATACATACATACATACACGGGCTGAGCTCTGTGTTAAGCAACGATACATACATAAATACACATATATTGGGCAATTTATCTCGTCTCCGTTTTGTTCTTCTACAAACAACTGCACTCATACGATCCAAGTAGTAACGAGCAAAACACAGGTGATACAAAATCTTGCATCCATACCCGAATACAAAGTCGATCGCCGAAACAAAAAATAATATTTTCCGAATAATCGTCAACGTAAAATTCAAAGTCGATAGCTATTTTAGAGTCGTTTTCAGCTAGTTTTTTTTTTTGGCTTCTTTTTCTTGTGTCGCAAAAGTTTACGCTTTGGTTGTGTTCCTAAATTATGAAAAATCGAGCGAGAGAATTTCAAATCGGAATAAAAAAATTCAGTGAGACTCCTAGGCTATCGTTTCACGCCGTTTATTCCTTTCCTGGCTATTTATTTTTTGACATTGACATACACATTTTTTTGCTGACGGTTGATTTGTCGTTTCTTCTTTTTGGGTTTCATAGGTTCTACGATTTGACGTATTCCCGAACAAGAAATAATCGGGCCGAGTACCGGAGCTATATTTGGCTATTTGTTTAAAGGGAGCATTTAGCTATTTTTTTTAAAAAGAGCATTCAGCTATTATTATAATATAAGCCTATATTTAGCTATTTTTTCCAGCTATTTTTTAGCTGTATAAGCTAATTTTGCTATATATATTTTTTTGCTGATATTTTTCCAAACGTTTAGCTATATTTAGCTTTTTTTAAAAAAAAAATATTTTTCCAAACATTTAGCTATATTTAGCTAGTCAAAAAAAAGGAAACATTCAGCTAATTTCGCAAAATTGTCGGCTATATTTAGCTATTTTTTTAGCTGTATAACCTTTTGCGCCACACCGAGTCTTCGGTTCAGTTTCGGTTCCTCCACGTTTTTTTTTGTTGGCGGCGGGCAGGCCGTCCGTAAAGTAGGGCAAAGCTGAGTATGCCCGTCGAGGGTGACAAAAAGCCAACACCTACACCAAAAAAGGAAACAAAAATCGCATCTTCCTCTCCGCTACCATCTCGCGTCAAACCAGTCCCACAGTCCGCTAGCCCGAAACCCAGAAGCTCGAGTGTCACGCCGAAGATCGGAGATCTCCCAACGACAAGCTTAAAAACAAGTCCGAGAATTGTCGTCTCCCAATCGGTGGCGAAAACTGCAAGCGAGTCTTCACTTGTGGAACAGCCAGATAATCCCTCTGCATCCGGGACTAAATTCCTGAGGGTCACACGCACTAGTAGCAAAATGTCGGTAACCGAGCAGCCAACGGTCACAACCGCTGCGTTGCACAAATTCAACGCCGTGAGCGATCGCGTCAGCGCTTTCGAAGACAAGATCAACACTCCTGGTCAGGCTTCGCAATCTTCACACACATTGCATGTCCGTCTGCACCAAGTGGGAGCCTTATGGAATAAGGTCGAAAAAGAGTACGAAATCTGCTCTGACCTAATTGCCCAGGAAGGATCCCTCAGCACCTTGCCTCTCCTACAAGCAAATTATGACTTTTGCGACTCCGTATACGAGACCTGTGCAGCACAGATAAGCGACGCTAGAAAGAGTGACGCCTCAAGCCGTTCAAGCTCCTCCCTCCCAACCGCATATTTCGTCCGGTTGCCGGCTACCGCCCTGCGACACAGAAGTTTTCGATGGGGACTACCTCCGATGGCCCACTTTCCGGGACCTGTTCACGGAAGTTTATGTTAACAACCCCAGGCTGACACAGGTCGAGAAGCTTTTCCATCTCCTCACACAAACTAGTGGCGAGGCAAAGGCCATAGTATCCAAATCCCCGCTTACAAATGAACGTTTCCAAAATAAAAGGCTTTTAGTCAACAGACAACTCAAGCTTTTGTTCAACTTGAATTCCATTTCTCAAGAATCTGGACATGCTCTAAAGGAGCTGCAGTCCACGATTCAGGGGTGTTTGACAGTGCTAGCACATTCCAATATCTCCACTGACAACTGGGATTGTCTGCTGGTCTTCCTGTGCGCAAGCAAACTGCCAAAGTTAACCCTCTCCTTATGGGAACAGTCCTTAACTTCGAAGTCCGAAATTCCTACTTGGGAGGAAATGACCACCTTCCTGAGCGAAAGGTATCGGACACTGGAGGCTATCGAGGATATGAAGCCAACTCAGTCAGTTTCCAAAAATGCAATCTTTCGAAACCAAGGTCAGCTCAAAACAAAAGGTGTGAGACTTAATCATGCGATTAAATTGTGCCCGCGCTTTCTCCACATGTCTGTCGACGCGCGTTCTGGCTACATTAAAAAGAAGCAGCTATGCCTGAATTTTTTCGCTAGAGGCCATCAGCTACGTGATTGCACGAGGACACACAGCTGTTTCACGTGTAGGAGGAGGCATCATACTCTGCTGCATCGCGGCTTCCCCAGTTCCTTAAACACGAATTCCTTCAACCTCTGCGCCCTCTACGCAGCCGTCCACGAGACCCTCCAGTAGCAATGCATCCGCGAGCACCTCAACGGTGCAGAATTACTTCGCCTCAGGCTGCCGTCCTGCTGAGCACGGCAATTATTGACGTGTGCCATTTGGCACGAGTTACCGAGCCCGAGCTTTATTCGACTCGGGATCGGAAGCTACGTTCATCTCCAAACGTTCAACCTTCTCAACTTGCCATTCCGCAAAATATAAACCCAAGTCTCAGGGCTAAACCAATCGGTTTCGGCAGAGTCAACGAGACTCTGCCAGTTTGTCCAAGGGGCGTTTCCAAAAGCCAGCCACATTCTACAACAACATATGTACGTCGATGACGTTCTGGCAGGGGCAAATTCCATAACTGAGTCCCATTGTTCGATCCAAGAGTTAAAAGCAGCTCATTGCTCTGCTGGTTTCCCTTTGAGAAAGTTGACTTCAAACCACACGAGCATTCTAAAAAATATTTCAGCCAAACACCTCCTTCATAGCAAGTTCCTCGATATCGATACCGAAAGCACTGCCAAGAGACTCGGGATTCGATGGAGGGCTAAGTCCGATGAATTCTACTTCGTGCCGCCAGAAATAGTGGTGGAACCCAAATCGCGAGACTGTTTGATCCAGCCGGATGGCTCGCTCCGTTTATAATACGTTTCAAAATGTTCACGCAGGAGATTTGGCAACAAGATTTAAGCTTGGATGATAAGCTTCCCAGCGAAATGAGTCAGAGGTGGCAGGCGTTTCTCCAGATCCGTGTTCCGAGGGGGGGTGTGTTCAGCCTGAAAGTGGCGTATCATGGATTCTGCGATGCGTTCCAAAAAGCTTTTGTAGCGGCGATCTACGTGCGTATCGAGGTTGGTCAGGAAATACTTTCTAACCTCCTCACATCCCAGACGCGTCGCTCCAGTAAAGACCGTGTAACTTCCACGCCTAGAACAATGTGGCGCCGTGCTGTTAGCCGAAATGGTGACAGCTATTCTTCCCCATATGCCCACAACAAGTTCCGACATAAGCTGCTGGACCGATTCGACAATCGTTCTGGCCTGGTTACGGAAGCCGGCGTGCAACTGGACCACGTTCGCAGCCAACCAAGTGGCCAAGATCACCAAGGCAGTACCTGTCGACTGCTAGGCACACGTTCGCTCTGAACAAAATTTCGACGATTTGGCCAGTCGAAGCGTGTCCCTACTCGAGTTAGAGGATAGTCAACTTTGGTGGCACGGGCCAGAGTGCCTGAAATCTGAGTGAAGAAATCCGAGAGGCAGAGCGAGCGCTGATTTCCGTTGCGCAGCGTCGAGCACACGGCCAAGATCTGAAGCACTTGGCAGAGAAGAAGCCCCTTTCGGGGGCAAGTCCAATAATAAATTTATTTCCGTTCACGGACCAACTCGGCCTCCTAAGGCCGTGTGGTCGCGTCACAGCTTCTAAAGCCTCCAGTATGATGAACGGCATCCAATAATTCTCCCCTACGGCTGTAGACTGTCTCGCCTTCTCGTCCAATTCACCCACCAGATTACTCTTTATGGTGGTAGTCAGTTTATCGTTCGCCTGATCCGATCAATGTATTGGATTCCTAAAATCAAGAATCTGGTCAAGGCAGTGGTCAATCCGTGTAAGATCTGCACGATTTACAAGAAGAGACTGCAAACTCAGCTGATGGGCGATCTTCCAAAGGACAGAGTCTCCTTCTCGAGGGCCTTAACTTATACGGGCATTGATTATGCAGGGCCGGTCGAGATTAAAAACTATACCGGGAGAGCGTGTCTCATTACCAAGGGATATGTTTTCCACAAAGGCTATCCATTTAGAGCCTACATCCGATCCCACCGCCGAAAAGTTCCTAGCAGCCCTTGCTCGTTTCGTAGCTAGGCGCGGGTGCCCTCAGTGGATTTATTCTGATAATGGCAAGACATTTGTGGGGGCAGCTTCTCTACTGTCTCGGCACTTCCTTCAATCCGTCAAAGAGTCCGTGACTGATGAATACAGCCATCAGGGACTTGAATGGCGTTTCATCCCGCCCGGAGCTCCACATATGGGGGTCTGTGGGAAGCAGGGGTGAAAAGTTTCAAAACTCTTTTCTACAAAGCCACGGCTACCCGCAAGTATACCTTTGAGGAACTTGCGACGCTTCTAGCCAAGATCTGCTAGCCCTCACGCCTGGCCATTTCCTGATTGGCGGACCGTTGCTTTCCACGGCTGAGCCTGAGATAAAGGGCGAGGCCAAGTCGATAATCAATTGCTGGCAACATTTGAAGGCCCAACATCAGCAGTCCGGCGGCCCCCACTCGATCTCCGGCTGGTCATCGCGTCCCGAAGGAGCCAGCGCGTGCGGCGGCCCCCACTCCATCTCCGACCGTGGCTGCCTATCTGCAGCAGAAGGTGGTGCATATCCTCCCGACAGTCTGCGTGCTGCTCGACACCGGGAGCACGACCTTTGAGATGGGGCCATGATTGACCCGTGCATGCCGGTCAGCAGCATTGACCGGTCGTTGGCGGCGGCATACCGGCTGCCAATCACGCAGGCAGGCGAGAATGAGGTCTGCACGGCGACTCTCTGATCCCGCACGGGCGACTTCCGGCTGGAGGTCGTATTAAGGCTTGATCCCAGCCTGAAAATTCGGACGCCCTTACGAGCTCTGAGCGACACCATCCGGGCCAAGTTCGACGATATCCGGCTCGCGGATGAACTTTTCCATCGCCCATCGACCATTTCCCTCGCGTTGGGGTCCAACTTGTTCCCCAAGCTGATCCAACCGGGGTTCCTGAAGCTGGAAGATGTGCTGCCCGTCGCTCAGAGAACCGTTTTTGGATGGACCGTGTCAGGAGTGTGCCAAGAGGAGTAGTCCTGTTTTGCTGCCGCAAGGGCGCTTTAGTTTTGAGCAGTGTGGTGCATTCCCGCTTGCACTCCCGCTCTCCTAGGCTCTCCCGAAAACCCACCACTCCGCGTTCCCGGACTCTTTCCCTCTTAGTTATAAGTTAGTCTTAAATCAGAATGTGCCAATAAAAATATTGTAAAGTGGAATCGCCGCCTTCTTTCGTGGGACTTTGGATTTTTTTTACCAGCAGCAGCAGACCACCACCATCCCCAGCGACAGCCGGCCTTATTTTGGAAATTCCTCCGCCCACTCCATTACAAAAATAAAGGGATTAAGATTGCGCGAAGTGAACGGGGGCTATATAGAACATGAAGTACAAGTTTAAAATAAACCCCGGCGTTTTTAATGTAAAGATTTTTACAAAAACGAGAGCGCAAAAAAAACACAATCGTTCACTTGGAAGAGATAAAGATGGAATTGGTGACTAACGCACTGCTCTGCCATCGGCGTAACGGCGAACTTTTTCCTGCTCCAAACACAACAAGCGCAGAAGGTTTTTAATTCCATCCGTCCGGCTAAGTGAATTTAAAACAATTTAGTGGAGCCAATACCATAAAGTATTTAATTATTATTTAATTATTTAATTATTATCGGGAAGCAGCGGTCACATAATAATTAATTTCGAAAATTATTAATTATTTAATTATTAGTTCTCCGGCCGAACAGCAGCCGTGGGTTCAATTCCACCTTTCCGGCTCCAGAATAATTAAATCCGACAACGATTAGACAGAAAAGAAGTTTAATTATTATTAGATATTTATTTATATATTTTGTGTTTGTGTCAAATTCAAGATCAATACCACCCTTGTGGCAGTGCCATTCCAAGGGCAAAGAGCGACGAATCCGTCGATAAAAGCCCCGGTTCTTCACAAAGGCAGACCCGCTCCGTGGGGAAAATGGTTCAAAGTGCGGTCGAAGTGGCGCTGAAAAAGTTCATCGCCACAACAGAGCGGATTAGGCAATTTGAGGCCAACGTGAATACTCTGGGCGCCCCAGGAACGGAAGGGTGGGCGAAGTCCATCGGGACCAAATTCGGGCCCTGTGGGAAAAGGTGGAGAAGAGCTATGAGAGCTGCTCCGATTTGCTTGCTGTGTCTGACGACAGTACGGCCACCTCGACAGTGTTGGAATCGAAGTACAGCTACTGCTACTCCGTTTATTCGAGGTGTACTGCCCAGCTTTAGCAAAAAATGTCCTCCCAATCCACTCAGGTTTCCGCCAATGTTCTCACGGCCCCGTACCCAATCTGCCGGTTACCGCCCGTGGATACCAAGGTCTTTGCGGGTGATTATTTTCGGTGGCCCACCTTAGAGATTTGTTCACGGCCATTTACATCCAGAGCTCACGGCTTACCCCGATCGAAAAGTAGTTCCACTTGCTATCCAAAACAAGTGGTGACGCACATGCCATTGTTTCTAAGGCTCCGCTTACCCATGAGAAGTTTGTCGCGGCGTTGCAAAGTCTGACTGATCGCTTTGAGAACCGGCGGCTATTGGTCAATAGCCAGTTGAAGATCATTTTCAACATCCAGGCTGTTCCTCACGAGTCCGGAGTCGCGCTGAAGGAGCTGCAAGCCACCATGCAGAGTTGTCAGACAACTCTGAATGGTGGCTTGCAGCTCCTGGAGATGTCCTCCATCAATTTTGAGGCTAGGGACTGCCTCCTGGTTTTATGACTTCCTCAAAGCTCCCCAAAGTCACACTTTCTATGTGGAAACAATCCGTACATAATAAGGCCGAAATTCCAATATGAAAGGAATTGGACAACTTCCTGACAGAGCGTCACTCTGGAGGCCATCGACAACGTCAAGCCTAATGGCTCCGGGCAAGTTCCGCCACGGTCGGTACCCGCCGCGCTCCGGAAGCTCAATTCGTACGAGACTCGAGGGGCTCTGAGCCAGAGGAGTTGTGATCTCTGTTCGATATCCCATTTGCTTATATCCGCGCTTCCTGGACATGGATGTAAATGGGCGCTCTGATTACATCAAAAGGAAGCAGCTATGTCTCAACTGTTTTGCCCGAGGGCACCAGCAGCGGGACTGCACGAGTGCCCATAGCTGCTTAACATGCCACAGCCAACACCACACCCTCTTGCACCGCGGCAATCCGTTCGCTACTGCTCCGAGTCCGCCTACAGCATCAGGGGCTCGACCCACACAGCCTTTCAGAACCACGATTGGCTCACGGGACCAGTCGGACGTGCAGGTGTGTTTCGCTTCCGGGTCGGGAGCCGTCCTACTGGGAACGGCCCTTATTGACGTGTGCCATTTGGGTGCAGCTTCCAGGCACGAGCGCTGATAGATTCAGGGTCCGAAGCGACTTTCATAACGGAACGACTGTTCAACAGGCTTCCCTTCATGACGATTC
Source organism: Drosophila mayri (assembly GCA_008042485.1). Classification (NCBI taxonomy): domain Eukaryota; kingdom Metazoa; phylum Arthropoda; class Insecta; order Diptera; family Drosophilidae; genus Drosophila; species Drosophila mayri. Next base: position 12,203 of record VNJN01001604.1, read on the forward strand.
AAGCGCAAGTTTCCGGTCTTAATCAGACCATTTCCGCACAGTATACTAAATTGTGCCATTTCTCCATCCGATCGCCGTCTAGACCCGGGCTACAATTAGAGATTACGGCTTACGTTCTTCCGCAGTTGGCAGGAAATCTGCCCTCATATTCGATTCCGCGGAATCTTCTCAAGGGGTTGCCCGACATTCCCCTGGCGGACTCCAAGTTCTTTGAGAGCTCCCAAGTCGATGTGTTAATAGGAGCTGACATTCTTCCGTCTATTCTCCTCGGTAATTCCAAGGCAAACATCTGCGGGTCGCTTCTCGTTCAGGAGACCATTTTTGGATGGGTGCTGACAGGCCCGTTATTTCCGGCCAGCCCCCGCAGCGTGTTCGTTTTTTCCACTCGAATTGCCCGCAGCCTCGATGACTCATTGAATCAGCTCCTCACCAAACTCTGCGAACGGGATCAGTCTAAACGACATTCTTTTAGCGGGCCCGGTCTTGCAATCCGACCTCTCGATTCAAATCCTAAAGTGGCGATACTTTAGGTTCGTCTTTAACGGCGACATAGAGAAGACGTATCGGCAAATTTGGGTAGACCCCCATTTGGGTAGACCCCAAGCATACTTCGTTAAAACGTATTTTGTTTCGCAATCACGATGGGGATATCCGCGACTACGAATTAAAAACAGTCAATTGTGCTCCTTTCTTAACGATCCGCGTCCTTCAAAAAAACAGTCACCTTCGGAGACAACTGTGCTCCGTTCTCAGCGATCCGCGTCCTGCAATAGCTCGCGGACGACGAAGAGTGGAGGTATCCGCAAGCAAGCCAAATTACCGGGAATTTAATTAAAGTGGATGATGTTCTCGCGGGGGCAGACTCCAAAGCTTATGCCCAAGTTGCGATTCGGGAGTTGAAGGGTGCTCTAGAGTCGGCAGGGTTCCCACTTAGGAAGTGGACGAGTAATAGCAAGGCGATTCTAGCCGACATTCCGAGCTGATTTTCTCAAAATCGATGCAGAGAGCACGGCCAAGACACTCAGCGTGCGGTGGAAGGCGACGACTGACAAGTTCTTTTTTATTCTGCCAGAATTGGTTTCCGGCTCGAAGCGTCAAGTCCTGTCCCAAAATGCGGAATTGTTCGATCCGGCCGGCTGGCTCGCTCCTTTCATCGACCGTGCGAAAATATTCATGCAGGACATCTGGCTCTTGGATCTAGGGTGGGACGACGCCCTCCCTCAAGATTTCTGTCAGCGATGGGTTGACTTTCTGCTAACCGCAAAGACTCTAGTGGCCCCGGTTAAAACGGTGTCGCTCCCGCGGCTAGAGTTGTGCGGGGCCTTGTTGTTGTCTGAAATGGCCACCGCCGTTCTTCCAAAGCTGCCAGGGGCCGCAGCCGCCCTATACTGTTGGACGGGCTCGACTATTGTCCTCGCTTGGCTGCAGAAGCCAGCGTGTCAGTGGACAACCTTCGTGGCCAACCGGGTGACCAAGATCATCCAGTGCACCGGCGTGCAGAAGTGGGCACATGTCCGTTCCGAGCAGAACCCTGCGGATCTCGCTAGCCGGGGGGGGCTCTTCAAGACCTGGCAGATAGCCAGCTGGGGTGGCACAGTCCTGCTTGGTTGCAAAGGCCCCGCGGCGATTGGCCCACTCAGGGCAATGACGCCCTCGTGACTGAACTCGAGAAACGAGCAGTCATGGTCCATGTTGCGAAGGCGCCCGCCGAAGATATTCTTGAGCGCTTCTTTGCACTCGACAAGGCGTTGCGAGTCCTTGCTTATGTTTATCGCTTTTTCCAGCGCGCGCGGAAGATTCAATCTCCGTTCGAAGAGCACCTGACAGCTAATGAGATTACGTCGGCTGAACGCATCCTAGTTTCCGTCACTCAGCGCAGACACTTCGTCTCTGAGATGGGCTGCTTAAGCCAAAAGTCCAGTTCCGGCATCCAGTCCGACTCAAAATCTGAACCCTTTCGTCGATTCGCAAGGCCTGAACTTCTCCAATGTGAAGAACGGCATCCTATAATCCTTCCGTACGACTGCCATCTGTCTCGACTCCTCGTCCAGTTTACGCAACGCATCACGCTGTACGGTGGTAATCAGCTGATGATCCGCCTAATCCGGGCCAAATTTTGGATTCCAAGGGTAAGGAACTTGGTGAAGTCCTTCATCTATTCATGCAAGGTATGCGTCATCCAGAAGAATCAGTTGCAGACGTAACTCATGGGGGACCTACCGAAGGAACAGATTATGCCGGTCCCTTCGAAATTAAAATCTATACGGGACGAGCCTGTCTCGTCACGAAGGGGTTTGTGTTGGTGTTTGTGTGCTTCTCGACAAAGGCCATCCATTTAGAGCCTACATCGGACCTTACGACCGAGAAGTTTCTGGCGGCTTTCGCTCGGTTCGTGTCCAGGAGGGGGTGCCCCGTCAAGTGCAGTTGCACAACGGGAAAACCTTTGTGGGGGCAGCTGCCCAGCTATCCCGCGATTTTCTCCAAAGCCTAAAAGGGGCGGTGACGGGTGCCTATAACCACCAGCAGCTCGTCTGGCGTTTCATTCCTCCGGGAGCTCCCCATATGGGGCGCCTGTGGGAGGCAGGCGTCAAGGGCTTCAAGACCTTGTTTTACATGTCCACAGCCAAGCGGAAATACACTTTTGGGGAGCTTTCTACTCTCCTGGTGAGGATTGAAGCGTGCCTAAATTCGCGGCCGCTCCCGCCAATGTCCGAAGACCCCGCTGATCTGTTGGCGCTTACACCCGGGCACTTTCTTGTGGGAGGTCCACTTCTTGCCACGGTTGAACCCGAGATGAAAGGGAATACCACGTCTATTATTAACCGCTGGCAACACCTAAAAGCTCTTAAAAAGATTCGGCTGCGATGGATGGAAGAGTACCTCAAGGAGCTCCATAAGCGGAATAAGTGACAAGCCCCTACAAGAGATCTCCGCGTTGGGGGCATGGTGGTCATCAAGGAGGACAACCTTTCGTCCAATGAGTAGCGATTAGGCAGGGTTGACGTGGTGTTTCCAGGATCCGATGGGCATGTCCGCGTTAAACGGCCGGTGGCTAAGGTCTTGCTGCTTCCTATGGAAGCGTCCACCTTCCCACAATAACAATGCGTTCTTCCACTCCAATGTTCCTGTCCACTGTGCCGTATCGAAGCTCTGACCGTAGTTCCTAGTCGTAGTTCACACCATTATTTATAACGTTGTTTTTTTTCTCCGTCACATTTCCACCAGTCGTATTCAGCACGATGACGCCACGTCCGCGCAACGCTCAGTCACTGGAGAGCAGATGTACTCGAGGTACACAGTCCTACCGATGCTCCAGCTGCTTGGCCCACGAGCACTCCGACGGTTCGTGTTGGCGAGGGGACTGCTGCAAGACGTGTGGTCAGGATCACCACTCACTGCTTCACATCTTGGAGGAGCCGCGGGCTCGGCGCCAGCCGCGTCAGGAGGAGCAGCGGTCACGGCCTTCGTTAACCCTGTCGTGGCTTCTGCCGCGAAATAGTGTCAATGTTTTGCCAACTGCGCTTGTGCACATTGACACCGGGACCCGGATCTTCGACACGGGGGCCCTCAGTGACCCGTGCACGCCCTCGAGCTGCATTGATGCTTCTCTAGCGGCGTGTTTCCGTCTGCCCACTACTAGCGTGGGGGACGAACAAGTTTGTTCGGTCCAAAACCGACGAGAGCGTGCGGCTGGATGTCATGTTCAAAATAGAGCCTCACGTCCGCGTTCGTACACCGCCCCGAGAGCTGAGCTATGCGGTGCGAGCCTAAGCTGAGCATAACGGTCGGGAGCGCGGCCTTTATGTTAAGTTATGTTGGTTCAATGTATGAAGTCGATTAAAACACATGCGATTGCGCCCTTGAATTCTACAACGACGCCACCGAATTCGTTCTTTTGCACCATCTACGTTAGCGAAGTGGGATTTATCTCGTTTTATTACTTCCAACGTCTGGCTATCTTTGGCGGCAGAAGCGCCCCCCTACACAAAAGGGAGCGACTGGGACTAATTAATTAATAGTCTTTGTAGTTGACCTGCATTTCTATATGGTTTCTTGGGCCTAATTATTTTGTGCAGTGATTTTAATCAGGGATTGCAGAACGAGAAAGCGCTTTCGTCGTTGGAATTCCCGCAACCATATGAGTGAGTCAACCGATGATCGATTATGTTCTTTCTCTTTTCCTCTCTCTGCCTTGCTAAGCTTGACCATGACCTACATTAGTATGCCAGCTGTTTGCGGTTTGGCTTTGGCCTTGAAATTTAAAACGACAAATACGATCCACATCTAATAACCAAAAAGGTTGTCGTCTTGGCTGATTGGCTTAGAATTGATATTGAAAACGATAAAATTAAAGGAAAAAACATGATTCTCTTGAATTGAAGCCGACTTTTGAAATAATTGCTTAAATCTATCTTTTATGTTATTATGCTCCCATCTTATATTTTCAACTTTTATACTTCACTTTATGTTTATATTACCTTATACCTCTATAATTTTATGTGTATATATATTTGTATATTCGACTATTTCTCTTCGTAGCGGACGGTCGTGTTTTTGTTTTGCGCTCCGGCTTTTGTGTTCATTTTGAATTTAAACCACCGGTGTTTCCTCTAATTTATCACCTAATATCAATAATAATATACCGTTTTGCTACCGCGCGTGCATGCACTTTTCTGTGTAATTAATTTGCATTAATAATCACTTTTTAGTTTTGTGCTAAGACGGTTATCTTATCTTATTTTTCTCCTCTTTGCCTTGTACCGTTTTTATTTTCTCTCTCCCCTGCTCGAGTGCCGTTTGCTATAAGCTGCATCCAAGCTGTTCATAGCTCTCATCGCTCTTGTGATTTCTGCTGCTCAAATTCTAACTCTT